>LTAE01013327.1:0-12730 GCA_001647135.1 Pontederia paniculata
ATTACATTGTAAGAGGTTAATCTCCTTGTCCTCGTGCAAGAAAGGAGAAGCTGTAAGGGAGCCTTCGCCCTTGAAGAAGGAGATAGTGAACTCCGAAGATCTCGTGAGAGAAGATCAGAGCGGGGACGTAGGCCAGGAGTTCGGCCGAACCTTGATAACAAACTTCGTGTTTGTCTGTGTTTGTGTTTTTCTCTCTTTACTCTCTTCTCTGTTTGTTTATTTTCCTATATGTTTGCTTCCGCTAACATAATATACTAAGATTAAAGAAAAGAGAGTAAATGTTTTTAATACACCAATTCACCCCCCCCCCTCTTGGTGCCATTCCAGATTCTACAGGACCATGTCCCATTAGTCACGACCTGTGTTCCTTGCAAAGCATGGACTCCGCATCTCTTGGACACAGTTTGTGCTTCTCGGACAACTCGAAAGTTGAGATAACGCGGACTGCGTCGCCTCTGGTTGCAGGCCACATTTCCAAGATAACTTGGAAGATGATTGAATGCAGGTCATGTCGTTCTCAGTCGTGTGTCGTGTCCCTTGGACTACAAACACATCGTGTTCGTCTGATAACTTGAAGACAACTAGGCATGGACCGCGTCATTATTTGACACGGGTCATGTCCAAGAAAGCATCAAAGGTAGAACACGGGTCATGTCACACCTTATCACGACCGTTGTTCCTCGGATCACAGGCGGCAAAAATACTAACCCTAACATGACCTGAGTTGTACCCAACATAAACAATGTTAAATGATATCGATAAATGATATGTCGGATGCAGGATGTTTCTCCTAGAAACAGACGCATCGACAAATATCATGCAAAACAGGCATGTTTAGGGACTTGTCCATCCTGTTTAAGGTTCATACCCTCTTATTTTGGGATCCATTCCCTTCTACATATGGACCTAGTCCCTCCTGTTTAGAAATTCATTCTCTCATGTTTAGGATTTCGTCCTCTCATGTTTAGGTATTTATCATTCCTAATGCGCACTCTATGGCCTAGCTAGCCATCCTGGTGTTAGCCAACCTGAACATTCGATACGTCTGTTAAAGGTTCACTACTGAATTATAATGTTTGACAACTTAGGACAAGATAAATAGAAAAAAAAACAAAGAGGTCCTATGAACTGATTGAACTTGAACATTTGAATACTCTACACTACAGTGTAACTTATGTTCTTGCTACTGATGGCATTGAAAGAATAAGGTAACATACTGAACACCGAGACTTCTATGCATCTAATGTTCTGATCATCACTGGATTAAAGTCATTGAAAAAAAGGAAAGATACAAAGTAGAAGTAAGGAAAAAGTAAAGTTATTGTTTACCCTGATGAGTTACTGAAATAGTATCTTTTTTTATCCTATCTTCATATATATATCTCACCTATTGATTATTATTGTTACATATTAGGTTTCATCACTCATGGGAGAATTGCATCTCCTGCTGTTTGATCCTACAAGCAATAAGAACGATGATAGTTGATGACACTACCCCCCCCCCCTCACTCTTCTGCTACACCTGTGAAATGTTGTGTGACATGCATGACTATTTTTTTATTATTGATAAATGAAGAATATATCATGTATAGTTTTGGAGGATCACGATCCCATTGGACGTAGACTTATTATAATTGGAAATTATGCGTATGTTCCAATTTCAGCCTTTGTTAGCATGAACAACCAAGGGCCAAGACAACTTTTTTAGTGGGTTCACAGTATTACTTGAGCCACGTCAAGGCCCAAGAAGTGGCTCAAGTGTTACTGTGAACCCACTAAAAAATAGTGTTTCATTCGAGTTGAGATTAAATAATAGTGTTTTATTTGTTTTAAATTTGTTGACGTCCTAAAAAATATCTATGAATAGAGCCCTAGGGCATAAGAGAGACCCAATAGTCAGAGTCATTATTTAGTGCACGACCATCACAGAGAACTTCTCTCTCTCTTTTGTTTCTCTCTTCTCTCCCTAGTGAAGAGGTAAGGATTTGATCCTTCTCCTTCATGGTTCTAGGTTTTCTCTCTTCCTCTTTCTCTCTCTTAGATTTTTTTACCAAAATATCGTTGGGATAAAATGGAGATCGACGATACCTCTGAATTCAAGGATCGAAAGCGAGGGATTGCTGGTATTGAAGAACAAACGACGCCCCAACCAAAAGGGTATATTCATGGTCAGATGCTCTTTAGATATAGAGTTTTGATAGATTATGCATGCTAAGTTTTAATCTCTAGATTAGAATAATTATAAAGACTTTATGTAGTTTTTTAAACTCTTGATAGATCTTGAAATATGTTTTAGTTTAGATTTAATAACATGCATGATTATGTACAAGTAATAAGGATTTAATCACCAAAGAATAAAAATGGCACAACCTGAGCGGTCGAACATGTACCGGGTCCCTCTGGACACGAACTGCGTCCATAGGGTAAAACCTATCCATTGCGTTGATCATGTAATGCGACCAACACGGTATTTGAAATGGATCGCATTCCTACGGGACACAACTTGCGACAGTATATTAATATAGCATTGCATTGATCGCGGAACACGCCTTGTGGCATACCAGACACAGCCTGTGTCGCCTTGAACATTTTCATGTTATTTAATCAAGACAGAAAGAGGAAAACTGCATCATAAAGATCGACACAACCTTGGGACATGGCCCGGGTTAGAAGCTAACACAGTCCGTCTTGGGAGGTTAACCTACTAAAGCGACCTACCCACACACCTCGTGTTCAAATAAATTTATAATTTGCTAATGCATAGATGAAATATGAACCGTGTCAAGCTCTAACATAATCCATGTCATGACTTCCTATGTACTGTTTATGTCATAGAACACAACATGTGTTCATATCAGACATCACTCGTGTTTGTTAGGTTGAATGTTATATTAAATATTTTTTTATTAAATTGAGAACCCTAGACTCCCCTGATAAAGATTAATATTTGGGAAAGTTAAGGGCTAAAACAAGAAATGTAAAAGAAGATGAGGTTTCCAAGTTTGGGAGCAATTTTTATATTCATTGCATTGTTATGAACTAGTAGTGCAGTTGCAGTGAAGCTACTTAGTTTCAGTTGCCTAGTCTTCTCGTCACCTTACAACAAAGAGGATTGTTTGAGCATCGATCCTCTCCTTTGAGGACATTTTTCATGGTTTGTGAACCACCACTAGTTATTGTATTGGCGCACCTCCTAAGAGCTCATGAGCCTTATTTTGAAGTCATTGCAAAGTCATCTCAAAATCACTAATAAGATAAGTCAAAGATAAGAACATTGATCTAGAGTATAGTATGACAATCAGATGCACTACATTGATCTATATAATAGTATGGCAATAAGAGCATTGCATTGATCTATATTGTATTGATCTAGTGCATAGTATTGCATTGATCCAAAGTACTGCGTTACATTGATCCAGTGCATTGTATGTAATGCAAAACATTGCATTGACCCAAAGTATTGAATGAAAAAACAAAGCATTGCATAGAAAGATAACCAATGCATTGATCTATAGCATTGAAGGAAAGCCCTATAACCACAATATTGACCCCTTCACAAGACAACATATGGCATTTGCATAATACATTGATTATTACTTATTTTGATTTTATATCTTATAATCCTAATTTATTTTCAAACTTAATGTTATCATAATTTTATATTTATTGGTTGCATTACATACTGGGTATTATAGCTCACGAGAGAATTATCTCCCATATACTGGATTTTGCAAGTGATTGATCTGTAGAGGTATGGTAGTTGGTGCTGTGTGCGATGACTGATGCTCATGATGGATGTTGCTTGCACATGGATGATGGCTCTTATTTTTGATGTCTTTCACGGTTTAGTTTTCTATCGAGTTGTAATAATTGATAACTTATGTTATCTATGGTTTATTTTTGGAGTCATTGAGTCCTTAATGCTGAGTGAAGACTTCCACAAGTTATAAACAGTTTTTAGTTTGTAATCATAATGTGCATCGGAAGGTTCTCAAAGTTTTTAAAATTTATTTATAAATGTGCCTTCTTTATCATGAACGTAAGTTATGATAACTAGGTAAATATGAGATTCATAATGATATTTATGTTACTTATGGTTGTCTTAATCTTGCAAAAGTACAGTGAGTACAGTTCGAGCTAAAGATTGATAATACCTATACTATTGGTCGAAATGCATATCATACCTTAATTGTTTAGATAACTTTATTTAGGCCCTTCAACTCATTAAGGGACCGATTGACTAAGCTCATAAAATATTTTGATAAGAAATAGTACTGATAAGTATTTTAATGCTTAAATTTATCTTAAAAATAAATAATTACCTATAACAATAAGTAGTTGTAATATTTATTAAGAAAAATGGCAACAATGATATTCCTGAGATTATATTTAAGTTAAATACATTACAAAATTCTAAATAAAATAATCTTAATAATTTAATTTTATATTATATTTATAATTTCTAAATTTATTTAATTTTTTATATTTTAAAAAATTATATTTTATATTTTATAAGAAAATGAAAGGAGATAAAATAAATTAAAATATAAAATGAGAAAGAAAGAAAGAAAGAAAGAAAGAAATATTATATGAAGATAATATTTGTAATGTCTCCAAAAGATATCCTTGCCATGTGGCGAAGATCACTTCTGAAGGGTTTCGCGATATATTGCCTTGACTAAGATCTTGACTCTTTGGTCAATAAGACATGTCAACATAACTAATAAAATACAATATAGAGAGGAAAGGTCTAGATGGTTTTATAAGAAAAGGTCTAAAGGTCTAGTTGACTGCATAAAATATCTCATAAGCGGAAGTCTAAAGATTCAACGAAAAATACATATCTCATGATCTCTTATTACAAAAGGAGTTCAAAAAAAAAGGTAAACATGTAAATAAAAGATATCTCTAAGTCATGTGCAAGCTAGTAGCCGAGCATCGTCGTCGCACACCATCACACCATCCATCACTGATATGCAGATGTAGGAATCAAGTGCAGGGGAAGCAATTCTCCCGTGAACTATGAAACCCAAATGTGTGATAAACAATATAAACAATGGGAATGAAATTCATTTTAGAACAATAAAGTATTTGAGAAGTAGGTAATAATAACACTTGATGACCAATAATTTGATATAATTCAACAGTACAATAAGACATAATGACAAATGGGTATCAATAATCGATATCAATAATATCTATAAACAAATGGGATCAACATTCAGTGTCAATGGCATATAGTGACCAATGATATAAATGATCGATATCAACGCTTTTGTTTATTATCAAGACAGAGAGAGAGTCGAATGCTCAATATAATTTGATAGCTCGATGTGATTGCGTAATAACCTAGTATTATTTCAATATCTTAATATGTTCGATACAATTCAATAGTTCAATATGCCTCATTAGCTCAATGGGACTCAATAGTCCAATGTGATTTGGTATTGTTGCTTTGAGAACATTTTATATATATCAATGAAAGTTGCTTTTCAATTTCTTAGTAACTTTATTCATTAGGAAGAGCTCTTCACTTTTATAGAATACATCATGCAAACAATACAACTCAATGCCAATGGTCGGTGGGAGATCAAGCCACAACAAGTGCCCTCGTTAGGGAAGAACAAGTCACACGCCTTCGATGAAGTCCTTATCAATGAACAATAACAATGAACGATGGCGCATTGGAATACCATGGCGACCCTTAGTTTTGGGCTTTTATCTTATAAATTATATACTATCTTTGTATTTGATGGATTGACAATTTCAATGAATAAGTTATCCAATAAAAGTTTAATAGGAGTATTGAGTGACTCCGATTCTATGTAGGAAAATTAGAAAGAGAAATTATAAAAATCCTTCATACGAATTGTAAAGTCTACTAATTGATGCAAAAATGATTTTGATGATGCAAACATATCCTATTCGGAAATATGGAATAATATTATAAAGATGACATTCATATCATTTAGGTCTAATTACCATTCGGATCTATATAAGAATGATAATCTAATTAGAATACAAATAGTAATACTAAACTTAATATTTATTTATCTTTAAATCAGTATGATGATCTCATAGATTTGAATAATCTTAGTTTGAAAGAAGACTCGTCAAATAAATAATTAAATAAAAAATAATAATATTATATAAAATATTTATCTTTAAATCAGTATGATGATCTCATAGATTTGGATAATCTTAGTTTGAAAGAGGACTCATCAAATAAATAATTAAATAAAAAATAACAGTATTATATCGAAAATAATAAAAAATATATGTAACAAACAACTTACTCCTTCGGCCGAAAAAAAATAACGCCTCGTTATCTTAAAGTTATGGTCTTGGACCATAGCCTTTCACTGTATCATTATGGTCCAAGACCATGGCAGCGTCTATTATATATCTATATGTACGTATATATTTATATATAATATAATATAATAATGATATTGTATGATTCACATTGTGACAATACTATGCATTCAAACTGGTACAACAACTCCTATTATATATACTTATATATATAATATAACATAATGATGATGTTATCTCATTCACACTATGACCATACTTTGAATCAATTAAAATAAAATTAACACATAGGGTTCAACTAACAATAATCTGTGAGATGAAATAAAAATGTGATGATGCACCACTCACAATCATAACCAATTAATTTAATAATGCAAAACTAGACTGCAACAGGAAAAATAAATAACATGGTCAGAACATAATGCATGAGCAAATCAAGTTAATGAGAGCACTATATCCAGATTAAACAAGACAAAAGTATTAACTCGATAAATCATATCATTAATACTATAACATCAGATTTTTGTATGGATTGAATATTAGATCAATCTTTTTATGTATGTATTAATCTAACAAAAAATTATTCCATTGTTTTGGATCCGTTTAACACACCTTGTTGATTTTTGTTTTTATTTTCGGATTCCTTCCTTCGTCCTCAACCTTCCCACCTCTTCTATTGGTCCTAGTTTCGAGATCGTGGTGTCTTCCTCCTTCCTCTAGTGCTGTCGTTAGGTGAGAAAGAAGCATAAATAGGAATTGAAAGAGAGTAGGAGAAGAAAAGAGAAGAAAAGAGAGAAAGAGGCGTCAATGGGAATTGAAAGAGTAGGAGAAGAAGAGAGAGAAAAGAGAGAGAAAATGAATGGGGAGAGATTTAAGGGCAATTAATGGGTTGTTATGACAATTAATATTTTGATTTAAATTTTGAATGGGGAATTAAATCTCTTGGTTGTTACCTTTCATACATGATTATTATTTAGATTTAATTTTTTTTACGTTACATTATAACCTCCTTAAAAATAAATTTGTACTCGAATTTGGACGTAGTGTCAAGAGATAATATTTTCTAACTTATCTCCCCATCCCATTTAAAATAAACTTTTATCATGGCCATTCTTCTGATGTGTGAATATAACACTTCTCGATGTGAGGCCTTATTCTCTCCAATTTCATAATTTTCTACCGAATGTTCGAACATCATTGTAATGACCCATCATTATATCCAATAGGACTCAATGTCATCATCTCACTAAAAGATCTATATCCAACAACCTTCATTGTTCCAATTTCATACTCAGCTTATGGTCAACCTTAGTAAGTCAACATGGAAATGATTTAATGGGGGTGTCCCCTACTTAAGTAGGGGACACCATGTGGCCTAAATTTCCAACCGTTAGATTCAAGATCTGCGGATCTAAAAAAAGCGCTCGAACCCAACTTAAAATATTTGGTTCACTTAAAAAAGCTTAAACCATGTGCGTTGGTTCACGGTTCAGGTGCATGCCTCATAAAAGTTATGGTTGTTTCTCTCTCCTCACGGCTGCGCTTCTCTTCTTCGTGATCTAGGGCACGCCCGTCGTCGCTGCCTTGCTCGCCAAAACGCCGCCCTGCTCGTCGAAACGCTGCTTCTTTGCCCAGGACACACTCACCTTGTCCCCCAACTTCCAATTCAGGTGCGGCGAGAACAACATCATCCTCTTCGGCAATACCAGAAGGTTGCCTGATGTCGGCCATGGCAAAGTGTCTTAGGTGTCTCAGGCATATCAGAGTTACGACGGTGTCTTCTCGTACTGCTTGTCGTTGACGTAACGCTTCACGAACTACTTGATATTCTGGAGGGACGACATCCCGTCCAACATTCAGTATACGCTTATGTTGTTGGACTTGAACAACCCCTCATTCTATTACCTGAAGCTGGTGGGCATAAGTGTCGGCGGTGACAAACCACACTAGGAACTGATTTTACAATGAGGAAGACACATGTTCATAGTAAAAAGGTAGAAGATGTCTATCGAAATGTCACTTTTATTCTTTATGTACAGTTTGATCAATTTGATGTACAGTTTGATCAATTTGATGTATGCTTTTATTCTTTTATTCTTTAGAAAAAAAATCAAAAGAGTCTTTATGTACAGTTTGATCAATTTATTCTTGTACCTAAGATGTATCATTTTTTTGGTGCTAAATTCTGAATTCCAGAGTTTTAAGCATGCACAACTGGCACCTCCTTAGATCAAGGAAACTGATTTTCAGCACCACAAATGGCACCTCCTTTGTTCATGTTCAGAGTAATCATGTCTTCTTATAAAAGAATTAAGTTGCCATGTAGTGAATTCCAGAGTTTTAAGCATGCAAAAATGGCACCTCCTTAGATCAAGGAAATTGTTTTTCAGCACCACAAATGGGACCTCTTTTGTTCATGTTCAGAATAATCATGTCTTGTAAAAAATATCAGTTATCATGCGGTAAATTTTAGCACTCATGTTATTTTAGATCTTGAACCCTTACATTGTTTATGTTGTTGGTAATCCTAGCATGAAAATTGTGGACTTGAGATCTGTATTATTTGTAGCTAAGAGTTCAATTCACATTTGACAAAGATGGCTTCCTTGATCCCTTCAGTTTGTGAGTTTGTTTATTATGAACGGCTAAAATCGATTCTTGGGATGCTTATTGATCTGCATTAATCTAGATATTATCAAAGGAAAAAGAAATAGAATCAAGCATAATAACTAGTGCACATGTCAATTGTTTCAATTTCCATAGGAAAAAGAAACATAATCAAGCATAATAACTAGTGCACATGTCAACGGTTTCAATTTCTATGCCCAGTGCATTGACAATTTACATGCCAAACACACTTGCATGCATCCGCTCCTTTCTTCATAGTGGACTAAGTTTATTGATCCACCAAACAGTGTTTCAAGTGAACCTAAAAGATGCAACATATTACTTATATATAGTATATCATCCATGCATTTGTTATGGAATCATTTTGTTGATCCGTCAAATAATTTTGCAACCATATCTAACACATGAAGTTTATATATGATATCTAGCAGCCTCTAGAGCCAAATCCAATAACTTGACTGGGGATATCATAAACTACGTTAAATTTCTTCTGCCTTCTATTGCACGTTCCCCAGAATGCTCGAGTCGATGTCCATAGCATTGGCAGCAAACGCCAGGCATGCATGAGAAATTTTCACCATGTAAAGCATCGTAGACGAGTCCAACTTAATGGTGGCGCCGCCGCTGAACAGCAGAGCCACCGCTGGCACAGACACGTTGGTGTACCCGGTGAAGTCGGACCAGGTATCCAGTATAGACAGCGTTGGCATTATCTTGTACCTGGTCATCTGCTCCCTGAAACCGCCTTGAGGACCTTGTAAGCCGTGGGCGGCAACAGAGTAATGACGGTCCTAGAGTTGATAATTGTGCGAGCAGACCGGCAATGATGGAGATGAATAGGTCGGAGATGATAGGCGTGCCCTAGATCGCAAAGAGAAGTTGTCGCCGCTGCCTTAGATCACGGAGAAGAGAAGCGCCGTCGTGAGGAGAGAGAAACAACCATCACTTTTACGAGGCATGCCCCTGAACCAACACTCAGGGTTTAAAATTTTTTAAATGAACCGGATTTTTTAAGTTGGGTTCAAACACTTTTTTTAGATCCGTAGATCTTGAATCTAACAGTTGAAAAGTTAGGCTACATGGTGTTCCCTACTTAAGTAGGGGACACACCAATTAAATCCACATGGAAATCATTTGGTACGTTGTTATTAACTTTATCATAATACCTCCATTGTTTTTTAAGTGATATCTCGACACTTATTATGCTAATGATTCTTCAGCATTTTTAACTGTAATTATATCTTTGTAATTGCACCATCTATTCTACAAATCATATCACATCAATATACGTTAATTGTTTATGGATTATTTAATCATCAAGTCACATGTGACCCTACAAATAATCATGACATTGATATCCAATTAAGTCTATGTTCATACTATTTAAGATTCCACCATCTATTAGCACATACATAGAATTCCCTTGACTATAGATAGGTCACATAGTCACATGCATAGGTAATCTCCCCGAGGCTACCTCTAATACATGATCAACACACCCTCCATACTATGTTATATAACCTCCTTAAGAGTATGTGTCAATATTTTTAGCATTTTTAATCCTACTGCTATACCTTTAAATCATGAGTGAGTGCTCAAGTTTACACTTATAGGAAGACATTCATCTTAACATTAACTTATGTGTGTCCCAAACATCAATTCCTATCTTGTATGGAGTACAATTCAATTTTAGTTCTATTATCCAACTATAAATGTTAAATTGTTGACATAGGTATTTTATCATAACTTGTGTGTCATTCCAAAATTATGTTACCAATAATTCCTTAGTCCTGTTAAAACAATATCATTCCTTATAAGCATCGATATTTCATAATCGTATCATTTAAGGATTTAAAGAAAACTCTTGTCTCAACTTCATAACCTTGTAATCTCTTAAAAATATTTTATATCATACTATCAAGTTGATCAATCATTGACCAATTAGACTTTACACTTTATTTGAGGCCTTAATGATAATACTGTTATGATTTATCATTCATTTGAATTAAATCATACAAAGTGCATATTTCCAACACTAGACATATTTGACAAATTGTTATTTTGGAATTTATGACTCAATACACATGTACCTATCCTATGTTTAAATTTTCCTTGAAAGTAGACATCAACATACTTCATATAATCACATATTTTATTCTCCAATGATCTTTGATTAAAATTTTTCACAATGATATCAAAATCATTAATTTTTAGCATTGCAATGTGAACTTTATGAGATTCATATTTTTATTCTTACTTCGACTCTTTTAACCAACTCCAATATTTGTTTGCAATGGTCATTCTAATTTGATCTATAGAGTTTCTAGTGAAATTCACAATTCGAGTATAAAATTATTATAGGCAGTACAATATATAACAATTAACCTAGTGATATACACATAATACTGCTGAAGATTAGAGATTTAATGTAGGTGCATCATTCGACGTCGATGGAAATTAATATTTAACGTCGTTCGATGTTCAATGCGTTGGAATTATTACTTTGGTCAATATCATTATAATTTAAACCAAGTGTGATGGTAATCTTTTCAAACTACAGTCATACTGACCTTGGTTTAAATCTCATACTATGCAAATTGATGTTAAACATAATCAATACTTAGTGGTAGGTAATTATCGAATTAGACAAATATATTGAAAACCAATGATGGACGTTATTGATTGTACAAGATTAGATAATTCATGATCATTAATGATTTTTAATCTAATGATTCATTAATCAATGTCACATTTTCTTTGTTATTATGTGTAGTATCAAAGTCTTGTTCGATGCTATGGGACTGGGAGTTGTCTTCATCTTCAAAATCTTTAATTTTATATTGAAATCATTTTATTAACATATTCATTACAATGAGGTGCAAAAATCATAATATTGACAATAGTCACGGGTCGAGGACAAAACAGGATAATAAAAATTAAGAAGACTATGGATTATATATAACTACTAAACAAACGACTGCTAACCATTTGCGAGGAAAAATCCTAATTAAATAAATTAAATCCATAAGTATACATGTGGATCTCATAATTCAATGAAGACGATGTCAATCAATGAGCATATATGTTTAGTATTAATACTTTGTTCAACAAGATGAAGATCCATGATTTGATAATTGATGTTTTCATTAAGTAATGCGATAAATAATCAATTTGTGTTTCATTCAAGATGATACACCACTAATCTATTAAACTATTATAATATCTACTCACAATAGACATTTTCTAACTCATAAGGGACGTAGATTTCAATGGAACATGTCTATGCTTTGAGTACATTAACATAAATATTCAGGTTCAAATACTTACATTATGTCTCATCACGAGGACTTTAGGACAATACCATACATATTTCATTCAGATCTTAAACACTTAAACATTTATTCCTCCTGTGAGATCCTAGCTACAATATCTAAGTCATGTGAGTGAGATCATCCAATTCTCAATTCTCAATGTTAGACAAATTTGATGTACAACCCTTCTGATGCGAAGTGTGGAGTAAGGTAGATGATGACCACAGGTTATGGGGTTAACCAGGATCGATCTTCTATATAGAATGTTCTTCACTTCAAATTTTACTATTTATGAACCTATGCACACTCCTATCACCGCAAGTATACGGCAATCGATGAGTACTTCAGGTGTCGATCCAATAGGACACTTTGCTTTCACGCTTCTATTCCTACCCTTCCTCAGCCAAGCTTTCGCGGTTAGGGGGCTTGACACTAAAGGTTCAAGCCCTAATCGGAGTAGGTGAGGGGTAATTGAC
>LTAE01013331.1:0-12724 GCA_001647135.1 Pontederia paniculata
AAAAGAGCAAACAACATCTCATACATTAGTTTCTAATGAGCAATTAAATCAGAAATGTTCCTCATATAGTGATTTGATGAAATGGATTAGATTAGCAATTAATTGGCAAATAAAAAATGAGATAATGAGAGCTGGAATTTCATCAATATATGCATATATCTTGGTATAAAACTCTACATGTCAGCCATATGAAAAGTTTGGAAAACCAAGATTATAGACAAGAAAGAATATACATTTAAGCTGAAAATGAATAGAAAATGCAAGTGTTTTGGCACAGAATTGTCTATATGAAAACTACTTATAATTAGGTCAACGAAGAATGCCGTAGCATCTCTAGTAGAATGTTTTGCCACATGGTAAGGTGTCCTTTTGGGGCGTTACAAAATGTAATTTGAGGTTGTTTTTACAATACGTCCTTTAGTTCTTCTATACTTCTCCTTGTGATCGAAGAAAGAGACATGTTTGTTTGTCCAGTCTAATTCTCTATTCTTCTAAAACTAAGAGAGTTATATCGATATCATTTATGCTTTGAAGCCTTTTTATATGCTATTTCAAAAGTTTTAAATGTCATTTTAAATATTGTTTTCTTTTTATGTGTATGTTAATTAAAAATATATGAAGGTCTAAATGTGTAGTATTTTAACGTATGAAACCATTTTATTCTAAAAATATAGTTTATATGTTCTTAAAAATGGCAAATGAGTGATAATCTCTTGTTAAGCTGATATAAGTACAATTCACGACAATATTATAATTTCCACTTCTAAATAATCTCGGAGGATGAGAATACAACTTATTTTATTTCTTAGATCACATTAATCAAATATTAGTTATCTTTGACATCGGTTATCGGCTTCCACTTCTTTTCCTTGGAAGAGATCCTTCATGCTGCCCCCTTAAATGAAGTTTGAACATGGAAGTATACAAAACTTTGTGCCCTACATGTATCCATAAATCAATCATAACTAGCGAGAATTGGTGTGGTCACATTCAAAAACACACTCAAAGTACTTATTTGGATGACTCTCAGTAGTTACATTTCATCTTGACTTGACTTTGACTCTTTTAAGGTCAACAAAATATATACATGTGCAGAAATTAAAATAAATTATAAAAACTCACATTGCAAAAAACTACTTGCAAATAAAGACTAAAGTCACATTAACCAACCATAATAAAATTCAAATACTATTTATAACATCTAAATTTATTCAAACAACTAACTAGACCTAATCTAAGTCATGTGCAATCACTTGTGTCATCATAAACATGATCGCCATTTGCATCATCATCATCATCATCATCATCATCATCATCATCATCATCATCATCTCTTAATCATGATAACCTACATGACAAAAATGTAGAAGAGTTTGACCTCCTGTGAGCTAACGCGTAATATATAATGCTCAATAAGATAAAAATAAAATAAAACATGTTGAGTCTATATTGATATAACCTTACCATATACTTAAGATTTTGCACCTAAACCATCTAGCAAGACATGAAACAAATCAATGTATAAACATTTAATCGATTGACATTTCATTCTTTTACTTTGTATCATTCTAGAACCATATATTTGTTCGATGTTTTTTTACTTTCATCTCTACTTCTTTGTCTTTCTTCATTCTTAGAAGTTATCCTTTAACTTTTTTTTGAAATTTATATTTTACTTCTTCTTTTTCTTTCATTAGAAGTTATCTTTTGAAGAGATCTTAATCTTTTAAGTGAACATCATGGTACTTTCCTATATCTTCATCAATAATTGTACATGACCACGACAACCCTTCTTTTGCGAGACAAAAATCTCTTTGATGATTTTTTTTCATTGCATAGGGTGTAGAGACATGTTACAACAGGAAGAGTGGTCATATATTATAATTTTACTCACTTGAATGAGCACTATGGGTCTTTAGTTGATGATGTTGTTCTTCAGCTGAATCCAACAACTGATCCTCTAGATAAAACCTTCCATCTCTAGAATTGTTATATATGCTCCTCACCAGTTTCTTTTAATAAATGCTAGGGTGAACAAACTGAGTTTTTACTGCAACAATATGAATTGTAAATTTTGATTTGTATTTTTTTTTCGGTTACAAAGAGAGGCCCATGGCCTAGTACAAGGAAAGGAAATACTAAAAATAAAGGGGTACATAAGTCCCACTGGTGGGATTCAAACTCGAGACCTCTTGGTGCTCAAGTCAAGGGGTGAGCCACTACACCACGCCCTTGTTCCCGATTTTGATTTGTATTTTGAATCCGAAGAATTTGTTGCGATTATTTTATAATATTCTTATTGGAATTTTGTATGCGATTGTGGCTATAGAATTGATATTAAGAATACTTTTTTATTAAAATTTTCATTATGATTACAATTTTTTTTGTATGGGTTTATATTTTCATATTAGACTAAATTTATACCGACAAGAGTGAATTCAACAACCAAAAATTACCCGTGACCAAATACAAAAAACAGAAAATAAATAGGTAAAATGGATGAAAATAATACGAGAAAATGGTTTTCTAAGTGAAAAGATTACAGTCGTTTTAACTTTTCTCCTTTTCATATGAACTACTGTGATGCCCCCTGCAATGCACGGATTTTAAAATAAATGAATGCTAATTAGAAATATATGTATAACTTAATATGCTAGCGTTTTATTATCTTTACAAGATTGGATGAACCTTGCATTGATTATAAAGTTGATCGAGTTAAGTCATTCTTATTAAAATGTGTGGTGGCATTACATATAATTTTGTCATTACTTCAAAAGTAATGGTGACTATTGAATATTGATCAAATATTTTTACAATATAATAATGTCATAAATAAATTGAAGCTGTTTTTTCCCTTATCATGGTTCATATTGTAATTCTAAATGTGTAGTATTTTAAATTATAAATCAATTTTGTTCTAAAAACATAGTTTATATATTCTTAAAAAAATGATGAATTAGTGATAATATCTAGTATTGAAGTACAATTCACGACAATCTTATAATTTATGATTCTGAATAATCTTGAGGTTGAGAATTACCATATTATTTTATTTCTCATATCAATAATCAAATATTTATCATCTTTGATATTGATTATGGTGTTCCAAAACAATATACCATAATTAATAAAAATTATAGTTGAGTGATAAGAGACTCCATGTTTAGGTACATCTCAAATTCAAGTTCCTGCCTAGCTAAAAAAATTTATGGAGAATTTCACCCATCATGATCAATCATATAAATCATTAATATTATAGCGGTAACGAAAATGAATTATATGGTTTATCCCAATGAGTGAAATTCTTAACGAAAATAAAATATAGTGGCAACTGAAAATCTTGAAGTAACAAATAATGAAGCCCACAACTCTTTAGAAATGTAATTGATTATATAAAAATAACGTTTCTATAGCATTGGCATGTAAAATCGTCACATTATCACTATGTATGAAAGAGTTAAAAAAAACAAAACTAAAAATCTCAATCAAGCCCTGGAGTTTTCAATTTGGCCAGGAGGAAAAGCTAGTAGCTCCGAGTTCGAGCCCTGGAGTTTCCAATTTGGCCATGACGATTTACCTTCGTCGCGCCCGTCTGAACACTTGATTAGTCAGGTGCTAGTAGCCCTGTACACCAGTGAGTTCTACCCATAGATTAAAAAAAAAAAGATTACAAGGAACATGTATTTAGTATACAATGCATCTGTATATTACTCTATATTTTCGACCAATAATCTCAATCAAGTTAAAAAAAACATAAAAGTCTCATACTACATGAAAGAGTCCAGAATTTTTTTAAATAAAAAATAAACATAAACATAAATAAACTATATAAAAAGATTGGATAAAAAAAATTCGCGACTCAAAAATTGTATTTTCTATTTACACAAAAGTTAAATTAATAGTAAAAAAAATTAAATAATAATTATTTTAATTATATGTTAGATGTTTTTAAAATAATTAGTATTCTAAAAGAATCCAGTCAAGTAAATTAAGAAAACTTTAAATTTAAATATATTATTATTTTCAAATTTTCCATGAAAAAAATTCAAAACTAATAAAATTTCAAATATTTGAAAAAAAAGCCTTAACTTGAGTAATGTTGTAAAATTTTAAACTTAATGTATTATTTTCTGCTAATATTTTTTCTATGAGAAAATAAAACTAAGGAAATATTCCTAAAAAGTCATAACTCAAGTAAATTAATAATATCTAAAATTCCAATTCAGAATAAAGATAACCGAATTAAGGAAAAAAAGTTCAAAAGATATAAGAATTATTTTTAACGAGTAAAATATAATTAAAAATATTAGTTAGGAATATTATTTTGCTGAAAAAAAGAAAAACAAAAAATATCTAAAAACATTCGCAACACGAATAAATGAATATAATTTAGAATCCTAGTTTACTATTAATATTATATTTTTATTCAGTAAAAAATAAAAAGAAAAGAAAATAATTATTGTTTTTGAAGAGCCATAACTGAAGTAATTTAAAAAATTAAACATTGATATTCATATTATTTTCAGAATATTGTTTCCAATTATGAAAATGAACAAATAATATATTATATATAGTCGAATTCAGCACACATAATTTTTTTAAAAACTATTTCTTATAAAATCTAAAATTTCCTGAATAATTGAAAATTATGTTATAAAAAAATTCATTATATAAAAGTAACATTTTTAAAATATCTTACAAGAAAAGTTTATTATATAATACAATAAGTTTAAATTTAAAATATAATTATTTTCAGAGAGCCCTAACTTGAATGAAACAAACAAAATTATAGATGAAGTTAGAAAAGTAACAACATAATAAAAAATTTTTTTACTATTATGTTTTTCGGGATTTTTGCTGTTATACTATAAAAATATTTTATGATAATAATATGTTATATTAAATAGTAATGTTTTATGTTTGAAATTAAAAAATAAAAGTTTTCTAATGCTATATATTGTACCCATAATATTTTAAAAAATAATTCTAGAAAAAGAAATCTTTTTTTTCTTTATAATTGAAAATATGTTATAGTAAAATTAAATCATAAAAGTAAATTTCCTTTTATTAAAATGCCTTATAAATAAAAAATATTATATAAGATATTAAATTAAGATTAAAAACATATTTTTTCAAAGGTCTATAACTTGAATGAAACAACAAAATTATAAATAAACTCAGAAAGACAAAACAATATTATTCTTTATATTTGTGAAATTTTCTTCGTTATGATATAAAAATAGTTTATGACAAAAATATGTTATACAAAATTATAATATTTGTATACCTGAAAAAATAAATAACTATATATATATATAATATATATATATATGTATATGTGGGGTAAAAGTGTTATCTTGCATCATCAGATTTTTTTTTATTAATAATCTCAAATCAATGACATGAATTTTCAAGTCTTCGTAACTCTATATAATTTAATCTAAACCATCAATCCAAAAGCAATGTTCTCAATCATTTAACATCACTGATATAGTGTTTATTAATGTTAAATTCTATTTTTTTCCCTAACATAAAACACACAATATTGAAGTATCGAATAAAGAAATGGAAATTCTTATCTCAAGCACGCTAATACACATCCACACGAATAGGTTTATTTGTTTGGTAGTAAAAAAAGGGTTTTGACGATGATCACCAAAGAAAAATAAAGCAAATGCAAAGATTGAACATGGATTCATGAAATACTTAATATTGGTCAATTCTACTAGTGTTCAACGATTATTAATTTTTTTATTAATATAATAAAATGTTAAAGATTAACTCAACATCAAATACTGCTTCTAGAAATTAACTTATTTAAAATAGTGCCTCAAAATTTAAATTTTAGTTATACATCTCATCAGAGTTTCATAACTTGCCCGTTAAACTAAGTGATGGGTAGATATTATTGAAAAAAAAACATGTTTTTATTTATTAATATCGGACAATTTGATCAAACAATTAGCATTGAATTTTTCATCCATTTTGACTGGGCCGTTCAATCTTTACCAATTATGTATTATGACCTTACAATGCGGCAGTTAGATCGAGTAACCATCCATTTTTTAAGTCTACCCACCCTATAAAATCTAAACATTTTGTTTATTTGTTCCTCTATTTTTCACTTTTCCCTTCACTTCTTATATCTCTTCCTATAAGTTCTGCATTGGTTCTTTTACCTTTTTTTTTTATCTAAATATAGTATGTAAACTTTTACGTCATACAATTTGTATTTCTTTCATAAATAATAAGAAAATAAGGACAAAATACATTAAACAAGGGTTGCCATCATCAAAAGAAAACTTCAATTTATCATAATGTTGCCAAAAGAAGAGGAGGAAGAACGGGAACAAGAATCTCTCTTGACAAAAGATATAATAATAGAGAAGACCATACAAAACTTTAAAAAGGTATATCTCTAAGTCTCATATTTTAATTTGTTGTCTTTACTGTTTAAAACATTATTATATTTCATAAATACCTTTAGGATATCATTCCTCCAAATTATGTTGGTTTTATTATTTTGCCTTTTGAGTTTATTCTTTTTTATATATCTAATTTATTTTTTTTGTTTGTAGATTTATGCTGTGGAGTTCATGTGGCAAGATTACTTTTCTGTTGACAACTCATTTGAGGTGTCATGGTCATTTTCTTTGTCAATGGAGTGAGTCCAATATTTTTTAACATATCATAGATACACTACAAAGAAGTAGTAAGCATATCTATTTTTTTTTCTATTTTTATCGTGTTCTTTTTCCTCTTACTATCAAAAGTCTTGTGGTAGGATAATTTCTTTATTCTCTTGAAAACTTGCATGGGGTGCAACTAAAGTTGTTTCACCCTCACGATGGTTGAAATAACTAATTTATTACCGTTGATTATATTATTTCAACATTGAGTTTTTTTCTTTTGATTTTATCTAATTTATATTGTGTTTGTGTTTGTAGACACTCTATCAAGCACAAATAGTTGAGGTGTCACGACCCTTCTCCTTGATAATAAAGTGGGTTCAATATTTTCAAAAGTATCGTAGAGACAACATAAAAGACTATGATATAAGTTTAGATGAAAAGGTATTTTGTCATTTTTTTAAATTTTTTTGTTACCTTGTTGTTTGTTTGGTTTATATTAATTTCCTTTGTCATGTTCCTTGGTTGTAAAAAAAAAAATAACTTCTTTTCATGTATCATTGAGGTTCTTTTGTTTTTTTGCACTGATATTGTTTTTTAACTCTGTGTCAGTCATATTTGGCACTACCATTCAATTAGGAGCGCTTAAAACTATTGGTGCACATTTGGATTTTGTTGTGGAGAAACTTCTAGAAAAAAGGACAAGAAAAGCGCTTAAAAGGAAAGAATTTTGAATGAGCATCTTGCTTTGCATTCTAGAATCAAAGACAGACTTGAGTGATTGGAACAAGATGCATATAGACTATTCTCACACTCCAATTACTGGTGTTGCTCTTTAGTATTCGATGTATTCATTCAAGGCCGCCAACTGCCAGATGTAATACTAATATGCTTTTATTCTTTGAAGCCTTTGTGGTGGTGTTACATGTAATTTTTTCATTACGTCAAGAATAAACGTGAGTATTGAATATTGATCAAGTATTATCATGGTTCATATTCGAGTCCTAAATGTGTAGTATTTTAACTTATAAATCCATTTATTCTAAATAATTTTATATATTCTTAAAAGTAACGCATGAGTGATAATCTTTAGCGCCGCTATAAGTCCAATTTTTAGTTATTATTAGCGATTTTTAATAATCTTAGAGGGTGAAAATTACCATCCAACTTTATTTCTTAGATTGTCTTAATCAAATATTAATCATCTTTGACATTTCAAAAATCTATTCTAACTAACGAAGTTAATATGGAGTGGAAAGCAGCTTTTCCTAAGTTAGCACTAGTTAGAGTTCCTCTATGCATAGAAAATTTTCATTAACAACATCACCCTTCATAATTAAACATGCAATTCAAAATGATAGAGATTAATCAACATAGTACATTAATCCCAAAATAATCTTAAAGGGTGAGAATTACCATCCTATATTATATGTTAGATCGAATTAATTAATTATTAATAAGTTTTACATTATTACTGTAACACTGATCATAAATAAAGATTCAAGAAATTAAAATAATTAAAAAAATCAACACAGACTATGCCCAATCAGGAACGAGTCGTCTTGCATGCAATTGACAAAAACTGTATAGCATTGGAAGATAAAAGTTCAACACTGACCATTTCTAAGTTGAAAATGGGTCGTGTTGTTCTTAAACGAATTGACATGCCCCGACGCAGGCTGTGTTCATGTCGCCATGTTGTGCTCACCAGGTTGTGACCAACTTGGAGATAAATAACATAAATATGATTCCGGGATAAAGTGAAATAGTAGAGTTTGGACTGATATAGATTTGAATTTTACCCTAGATAATCCCTATCCATAGGGGCATAGGATAGAGAGACTCTCACCACGAGAAAGTCTCTCTCTCTCTCTCTCTCTCTCTCTCTCTCTCTCTCTCTCTCTCTCTTTCTCTCTCTCTCTCTCTCTCTCCCTCTCCCTCCCTCCCTCCCTCCTTGAAAAGGTGGAGGAGGACATATGCGTGGGAGGAACGAGAAGAAAAAGCTAACGATAATCAGGTATATGTGACTAGAGAATTAACCGTAGGGTATTACATATATGTATGATTAAGTATAGGGAAGATTGATAATGATTCCGACATCCAAAGTTATAGATACATACAAATAATAATGAAATAAAATTAAAACTTTGAAAAAATTATACATACAAACAATAATTAGAGAAAAAAAACTTTTTCACTTAACCACTTTAATTTACTTAATGAAATAAACCTATAATCAAAATAAAAGTGATTTAATTATAAAAAATGACTAGACCACATCTTTAGTTTATTTAACTTTATATTATAATTTATTTTATATCAAATTATCATTTTTATAAGAATAAAAATAATCAATTTAAATTCTTTCTTTCTTCAATAAAATTATTGTTTTACTATTCGGAAAGAACAAAATAGAATAACTATCGAAAACGTTTCATATAATAAAGAGTAAAATGAATTGTAATATTAGTATACACTACATTTATATAATTATTCTATATTTGGATCAATCATCTCAATTAATTTAATCGTGTCTTTGAATTATATTTTGATTAGTTTTTAATGGTGTCTTTGAATTAATCGAACAATAAGGATTGTATTTACGATCTGTTCAATTCATCCCGGTTATGATGGCAATTAGATCGAGCAACCATCCTTTTTTTACCGGTCCTCCCTATAAATGATTGGTCTATTTATTCAACACTTTTTCTTTGCCTTTTGCTTCACTGCTTCAATAATTTCCTCCCCTCACATTTTTTTGTTCAATGGACACACTAAATGAATAATCAATTAACCATATGAATAATCAAGTTTTCTAATTTAATATGTTTTAACCTCAGTCACCAATCCAAAAGGCAATCACCCAAATCATTTAACAATTGTATTAATACTATTAATTAATATGAAATATTTTTTTACTAATATAAAACACATTATATTTTGATTATTGAATAAAAAAATGGAAATTCTCATCTCATATTCATCCCTACTTCCTTCCCATTGTATCACTGAGGCCCGACAAAATCCTAAATCTTTCCATGTTAACGAAGCATCACTTTTTGTATTTGTTTTCAATAAGAAACATTATTGCTTTACTAGTTGAAAATTGATGGTTATAGAAAAAATAGAAGTAAACGAAAAATAAGTTTTACATGATCGATGAAATAAAACACATTTATTTAATTACTGAATAAAATAATATATGGAAAGTCTCATCATACCCTTGTGACCTTGAGTTTTTTTCTCGGTAAGAAAAGTTTGTGGACATGAAACACTTGTTATTTTTAGTTTTTAATGGTGTCTTTGAACAATAAGGATTGCATTTCTAATCCATTCAATTCATCCCGGTTATGATGGCAATTAGATCGAGCAACCATCCATTTTTTATCGGTCCTCCCTATAAACGATTGGTCTATTTATTCAGCACTTTTTCTTTGCCTTTTGCTTCACTGCTTTAATAATTTCCTCCCCTCCCCTCGCATTTTTTTCCAATGTACACATTAAATGAGAGAGAAAAGACACCTTATAGAACAGCCATACATCAAAATAAGATTTTAGTCCCTCATAATGTCACAAAGAGAAAGAGAAAGAGAAAGAGAAAGAGAGTATCGTAACAAAATATAGCTGGTAGAGAAGAACATACAAAACTTGACAAAGGTAAATCTCTCAAAGTCCCATATTATAAATTCTTGTGTTTCTTGTTGTAAGAGAATTTCTCTATTCACTTGAAGAGACTGATGGGGTGCAATCATAGTTTTCTAATTAACCCTCGTGATAGTTTTGAGCACACTAATGATATAAGATGATCCTATCTTTAGGGTAGAACTTTTCTCCATGTTATGTTTTATTATTTTGGCTTTGCCTTGTAGGCATATGCTGTGGAGCTCATGTGGCAAGTATTTTTCACAATTCATTTGAGGTGTCATCCTTTGGTAATAGAGTTGGTTCACTTTCAAAAGTATCGTAGAGGCAACACAAAGAAGTTTGATATAATTTTAACTGGAAAGGTACTTCTTAACTTTTGAAGTGATTATTTACCATGTTATTTGTTTGGTTTGTATTAATTCTTTTTTCACGGTCTTTAATTTTTATAGGAAAAAAACTTACTTTTCTCGAAGTATCGATGGATCCTGATTTACTTTTCTCAAAGGCACGAGTGATCAATCGATCCAAGGACTCTTACTTGAATGTATTCATTCCAGTTGCACAACGTACAGGCACATCAGAACAATTCTGCGTTGGTGTTGTTCTTCAGTAGCAGACATATATCTTTGGGATATATGGTCAAGGCTGACGATTCCACAAATTGGATGAGAACTTTGGTACTCATGTTGTTTATTGTATAGATAGCTACCTTCAGCACTCTCAGTTTGTATAGAAGCATTGCAATAAGAAATGCTGAAAGGATTATGCAGAAACAACATTAGTGTTGACTAAATTTGGTTTCTTTCTTTCAAAAAATGTAGGGGTGGAACCAATAGACTTTCATTGTAGTCACTTAAATGTAAATTATAACTTGTATTTTGAGTTTAAAAAATTTGTTATCTATTATCTTGTAATATTATATTATTGATACTTGTATGTGATTGTGACTCAACATTAGAACTGATATTTAAGTTGTTGTTTTATTAAAACTTGTATGATTGTGGTTATTAATTTTTCCTCTAGTTTATATCTATGTTTTATACTTAGTTTTAAAATTGAAATTAAAATTTGACACCATTAATTAAATTGAAGTTGATTATTTTTTCATGATTCATCGTTGATTGGAAAGCAGATTTTACTTGTATTATTTTAACTTACACATCCATTTTTTAAAAAACATATTTTATATATTCCAAAAAATGACACATGATTAATAATCTTCAATGTTGTTGTAAGTACAATCTACTTCATGATTGTCTCATATAAAAAAAAGGTTTTATATGATGGCATAAAACACATTGTATTTAATCATTAAATTAAAAAAAAAAGAAACAGAAATTCTCATCACAAGCTCCCTTATGACCTCGTTGTTTCCACTCATCCACCAGGAACAGTAGTTTTTTTTCGGCAATGAAAAAAAAAGTATTTTATGGTGCTCAAGGGTTCATTCAATCAGGTGATGATTGGATCTTTAATATATATAATTAGATATATATGCATATATATATATATATTATATATATATATATATGCATATGCATTAGGATATATTCATTCAACAAAAGATTTTTTTCTTTTTAATTATATTATCCAAACAAAATAATTTCTTTACCTCCATTTTATTTTACTTTCTTTCCTTTATTTTTCTTCTTCATTATCTTGAACCAAATAGGTCCTAAATAATTCGTCCATTTGTACCACACTTTTTATTTGCCATTAGTTTCAATGCTTTCCTCCCCTTGCATCACAACTTCCTGAAAGCAACGAGTATATTTTGTTCCTGTATTTTATATGCATTATTTTAGTTGTTCTTACTTTTCTCGATATCTGTAAACTTTTAGTTCATGCAATATGTATCTGTTTCTTGTTCAAAAAGCATTTTGTTGGTTCAAATATTCGTTGAGGTTCCTTGTCGCAGATCCAATGTCAGCATTGATGAACTAACATGTATACATCGATCTCGATCTACGCTTCTCCTTATCACATTCCAACTTTTTTTTTATTTTGCCGTTTACGATCTCACAGAGATAAATTAAAATAAATAGATGAATACACTAAAATAAGTGTCTTAAACCACTTCAACCATTGTTGTTGTTAACTTGAGAAAGTTAGCTTGTGAAAGAAATTATGTGTCGCATGAAAAGCTCTTTGTTTATCAAGATTATGCGCTTCAAAATTTATAGAATTAATTAATATAAAATAATTTATATTATATTTGAGAAGTTCGCATCTCAAAGAAATTTATCAAATTGTCTGTCATCTTAATCAACCTCCAAGAATCATAGTCTGATTCTTCTAACGATATCCATATCAAAACTAAGATGAACTTACACTCATATATAAAAGAAGGGTTCAAGGAAGGTGCTCCCTAGTTAAGTAGGGAGCACCATACTACCTACATCATCAACCCTTGGATCTTAAATCTAGGGTGAATATTAAATTTTCTCTCT
>LTAE01013335.1:0-12721 GCA_001647135.1 Pontederia paniculata
ATCTCCTAAGTCTAGCTTATACTCGCCAATCCCTTCAACATCGAGGTATGTGTTGTTGCCCATGTAGATCCTCTGCTCCCCTTTTACAATTTCCTTGAAGTCGATGAGGTCTTCCTTGATCTTGGCAACGTGGCGGGTCGCTCCAGAGTCGGTCCACCATCCTTCAATGTCCGTCGTTGTTGCATTACACTCAATCACCAAGGCATATAAGGACTTGCTGGTGTCTGCTCCCTTGTTTGATCTTCCGCCTTCTTGTCCATCGGACGGGCCGTTGCCATCTTGTTTTTGCTTATTGGGACAGTGCTCCTGGAAGTGACCAAACTTCCCACAAGCAAAACAAGCTCCTCTTGGCACTTTGCGCCCTACCCTAGGTTTGAACTGCTTTTTCTTGGGGTTGAAGGCTGGCCTGGCTTGCTTGCGTCGATGGTGCATAGCATGGGCCTCTTCCTCCACCCCTTCAGCATCCCCCTCTGCTTTGAAGATGTCGATCTTCTTCTTTCCTTTGGCCTTGTCCTGCTCGATGGCCAAGATGGAAGGCAGTTCAGCAACTTTCTTTATTGACTCATTGACACGCACCGCTGTGGCTGTCATGTCAAAGGCAGGCGGGAGACTATTGAGCACTGAAGTAATTTGCAGCGGCTCTGACAATGCACACCCTGCAGTTTCTAAGTCCTTAGTCATTACAATCATATTGTTTACATGGTCAGACACATTTTCGTCTAGCCTCATTTTACATGTAGTGTACTTATGCAACAATAATTGGACATTCATGTCCCTCTTGGACACATATCTATCTTTGAGAGTTGTCCAAAGCTCATAAGCATTACTGTAAGTCTCAAAGACTCTAATCAGGTTATCCTCCATATACATCAATATGAAGGTCCTAGCATTCTCATCACCAGTCTTTCGCTGCTCCATGACTGCGGCATGAGTTGCTTTTCTGCTCTTCAGATGCTCCATCTGCAAGCGCTGGTGGGGCTGCATTTATGAAGTTTTGGAGACCATCATGAACTAAGACATATCTAATTCTACGACTCCAAGTATCGTAGTTAGAGCCGTTAAAACGACCCAATTTGGCTAGTTCTGCGGTCATAAATTTTGACTTTTTTTCTAAAAAAAATAAATTAAACTTAAAGTCAGGTAAATTAATCAAAAAATTTAATAGAGAAAATGTGCAAAAGTTAATTCTTAATAAATTAGTTTTCTTCAAAAATTTAATTTAGCAAAATTAATTTTCGTCCAAAATATAACTTTACCAGAAAATTAATTAATTTTCAAGAATTCAAGTTTTACAAAAAAAATGTAATTTCTATCCGAAAATAATTTTGACTGAAAATATAAAATTAACTTTCGTCCCAAAAAAATAATAATAACAGAGTATATAAAATTAAGTTTCGTACAAAAAAAAAATCGTCCGAAACAATATAACTTTAACAAAAATAATGAATTTTCGTCAGAAATTAATTTTAAAAAAATTTCGTCAACGATATAATTTTTTTTAGAAAATGGAAATTAATTTTCGTCCAAAAAATAACTTTAACAAAAAAAATAATATTTTCGTCAGAAATTATTTTAACAAAACAAAAAATAATATAAAGGTAGTGGAAGTTAATTTTAACAGAGAATATGGAATTAGCTAACGCTGAAAAATAATCTTAACAGAAAGATTGAAATTTTGATTTTTTTTGTCCAAAATGTTTTTTTATGATAACAGAATATATAAAGTTAAGTTTCGTCTGTAAGTAATTTTAACAAAAAATATACTAAAAACTTTCGTTTGAATTTAAAACAGTTTTGATAGAAACTATAAAAAATGAATCCGTGAAAAAATTTAACAGAAATAGATTTAATTCAAAAATGATTAACAGAAATAATATCCAAAGATATTGTCAACAAAAATAATAGTATGTTAATTTGTAATGTACTATTAACAGAAAAAGATATCCAAAATAGTATTAACAGAAATAAAAATATTCAAAGATATTTTCAACAGAAATAATAGTATTTTATTTCGTTAAGTAATATTAACATAAAATATAGTTGTCCGTTACTATAAGAATTGTACGTCAAAATATAAAGAAAATAATAATTATTATTCTATTCAACAGTAGATATTAAACAATAATTCTAATCACAAGTATTGATCAAAGATCAATTAGGAAATTAACAATAATAAACAATAATTTTTGCAATCAATGATTAATCAGGAAAGTAATTTTCGTAATTAAATCCTAAATAATCATAGATATTACTCAATGATTAATAAGGAAATTAACAATAGTGATCGGTGATTTGTGCAATCAAATCCTAAATAATGACAGGTATAATCAATGATTAATTAGGAAATTTAACAATAATGATTAATCAACGATCAATCAGGAAACTAATAATAGTAATGAACAGTAAATTTCGTAATTAAATGGTGCTAATGAACCAACAGAAAAGAATAAACGGGCCTTTTCACAAATAAATGGGCCTAAATCAGTTTAAACTGTGTATAGATGGAATCAACGGCTACGATTATAACAAAATTGGTTTGATCCTACGGTTCTTGTAGTCTAGAAATAATGACTATTCAGATCAAGTAAATAATATATAAGAATAAACGGTTAAGATCACCACAAAACTTAATCCTACGGTTTAGATCCAGATATAAGTTTATAACGGTTCAGATCTAATCATATATAGATCTACGTTCAAGATTAAAACATATATAAATAAGTATGATCTACAGCTATGATTAGATCAAGTATGCAAATCCTACGGTCTGGATCTTATAGTAAATAATAAACAATATATATATTAAAGAATCGGACGATCAAGATCAAATAGGGAATACAAGATCGGACGACCTACAATAACATTGAGTGATGGCTGAGAAGAACACTGTTCATCTTCAACCTTCTGTACCTTTCACCGGAGAAAAAACAGAGACCTGCGGTCGAGGGTGTTCCGATGAGTGATTGACGCGTCCTCTGGTTCCGTATGAATCGCCGATCAGGTATGTTTTGATTTGCTGCGTCAATTTGGTGAGGCGTCGTGTGAATTGGCGTACTGATCGACTGCGGTCGATTGCTAGGACAGACGTCAATTGCTTGATCCGGTGACGATCTGACGCCGGGGACGATTGGAAAAACTCCATGGCGCTAGCAGATGTTGATTATGAACAAGAAGTTGATAAGAGAAGCGTTTAGAGCGTCGAGCGACGTAGAGGGATGGATCGCTGGCGTTCTGATACCAATGAAAGAGAAAGAGAGAGAGATTCGCCTGTGCGATTGGGGCTCCCTGCATGCGTCCATCACCGTTTTATAGGGCCGCGTCGCTCGCTGCATTCTGCCCCGTCGTTGCGGCTGTTTCGCCTAGTGGATCCGCGTTTTTGTTACGACGTACGCGATGTACGCGTTCGTTGCTAACAGCACGACAATGCGTAACGACTTCGCGCTTGATCCGCCAACGGACTGTGACCAACGGTGGTCACTACATCAAATTTCTGTCACAATCTCCTTTTGACAGAAATTGTGACGTCGACTAGGATATGATGATTATGTGTTCTTTTTTAGCTAAAAACAAATGTAATTAATTAAGTAATTACACCATATATATAATTAAAATGCATGATTAAATTGAAAATGGAACTAAATAGTCCCCGGAACTATTCATGACTGAAATAAGTTTTTTAAGCAATAATCGTGCTAAATATTAATATTTCCTTAGTTTCTATTAATTTTATCCATTTTGTGTAACTTTTTTTAATTTTTACAGTGGAATAATCCAGCGAACCCCTAGAAATTAGCCAAGAAATGAAAAAAAAGGTACAAGTAATTGGATTGTTAGACATGCATGAATTCATTTCCATGCTATGCTTAGACTTGTTTCATGAAACCCTCACCGTCATATTGGAGTCCTCATGAAAAGGAAAGATGCATGTTACCAACAATTTAATGGTTTTTATTCTTCTGATTTGAACTTTTGTGTTCAATTGAAAATTTTGATTAATACAACTAGAGGCACACATGAATCAATCACTATTAATTTCATCTTTTTGGTACAACGCATAGGATAGAATTAAATATATTAAATGAATATTTTGGATAACACAATTTAGTAGCTATAACCACTCTACTTGGAATTGATATTTTAAAAAAAAATGAAATTCAAGTAATCGTTTTTTTAATAATAATGAACTTAATTAGTTATAAATGTGTGTGAGTTGGCAATTACCCAAATGCTAAAATTTTAAATAAAACATGGAGACAAGTTATTTGGTAACATTGTCCATATATCACATGCTTTTATTATAAAATGATTTTACGTTTCATAGTAAAATTTTAAATAAGTAAAAACGACATATTTTAGTACACCCTTGGAAAGATAACTATAACACTTCCGATTTCAAATTATGGAAACAAAAAAAAAAGTTATATTTTTGCAATCGACACAAACTCAATTCAAATCTACTCCTTCAAATGAAAAAAAATGATGATTTGATAGGATGGATGGATGGATATATGGTACAAGCATGCACGCTTTGCTTACTTCATGCTAATGCATGGAAGTTGGTTTCTCGTCTTTGTTCATATCGATCGATGGCAACATCGCAACCAAAAGATCCCATGAAGGGTGATATACATGGTGGCCCTCTTCTCCCTTACTTTCAATTTTGTTTTTCTTTAATTTGTTCACGCGTTATAATTTTGACCGATATATTCAGGCTAATTAAAAGTGTTGCTCATGGGAGCGGACCCACATATAATATAATATGGAGGCTTTGAGTCTTTGACCCTTTAATTTTTAGATATATAAATATAAATATATATATATATATACTAGTAGTTATAGTGAATAAATAAAATAAATATTAATAAGTTATACACATTTTCAAGTAATATTATATCTTGATATCTTTTTATTCTACATAATATGGTTTAGCTTTGTTTTTTTAACTACAAAATAGACTAAGTACTACAACATTTTTAGAGCCAAAAAAATTGTGTAAATTCAATTTTTTATGTTCTGTTCTTGTGTACAAAACAACTCAATATATGGATCAGAAAAAGCTATTTCGGGATTATATTTTTAAACATAATGAAGAAAATAATAAATATTAAGCCGTATTTGTTTCCTAAAAATAAAAAGAAAAAAGAAAAAAAATGCAGAAGGATCAGACGGCCCTCATCATTCTCACAAATTCATCATAATTGACTTGTCCATCGCCATCAAGATCGGCTTCTTTTATCATCTGTTCAACCTCTTCGTCCGTCAATTTTTCTCCAAGATTTATCATCACATTTCGCAGCTACAGAAAAACACAAATAAATCATACTGTCAGAAGACTCAGAATCATGTAAAATATATATATAAATAGTTACAAATATATGCTCTTATATTATTTCTTTTGAAATATATGGACAGACAAGTAATTAGTAGTTGCTTCCATGTGATCATTATCAAGTTTTTACTATGATCAATAATATGATAACAAAGAAATTATTTCATTTGTAGTTCTTTCAAGATGACTACAAATCCTGAAATGTGTTGTGAAAAATGCAAAAAAAAAAAATCAGTAAAAAAATATATCTGCAATTTACCTCGGTAGCAGAGATAAAGCCATTTTGATCCTTGTCAAAGACCTTGAAAGCTTCTTTGAGTTCCTCCTCTGCATCAGTCTCCTGCAAAGTAGTTGGTGGAGGAGTTGCCCGGATTAGATTTTCAAAGTGTAGACTGTCCAACTTGAACACAGTTTTTGCCAAAACCAGTGAAGTTCTGTATATTGACCAGAGATGATATATAGAACAGAATCACAATACCTTCATTTTTCTTGCCATCAGGTCCAGGAACTCCACAAACTCAATGGTGCCACTGCCATCAGTATCCACCTCGCTCATCATCTCATGCAGCTCCTCCTGAGTTGGGTTCTGTCCCAGCGATTTAATGACTGTGGCCAACTCCTCCATTGTGATGCAACCTGTTAACAGAGAAGGATTATTTCTCAATTCACAATATTTCCATGTATATATCATGCATGAATGCATATATGTTGTGCCAAGTGCCAACAAACAACATAAAATTGACAGGTTCTGATGAGTGGCACTGGCAGGAAGGAGTTGGTGAGGAAAGGCCAACTTGGACCTTGATCAACTCATGATCATGGTATTCCAGGAGAAGAATGAAACATCAGTCAACAAAATGCTGCTGACGACTCTGCTTCCTTATTTTCATCCATGAATAGTTTTCAATGTCTTTTTCTTTTTCTTTACAGAGAATAATCTTATGTTCACTGGTATCAGGAATCATGATAAAAAAGCAAAGATGGACAAACATGAGACCATTGGCAACAGAGAGATCCACGAAGGCTGTAAGAATCAGAAAAGAAAACAAAAACACAGAATCCAAAACCTGCAACAACCATATTGCATGCATATATGAGAAGATGGCTCTGAAACAAGAGAGCCATTGATGGAGACTGCAACCAGCAAATCAGAAGCAGAGAGAGAGAGAGAGAGAGAGAGAGAGAGAGAGAGAGAGAGAGAGAGAGAGGGAGGGAGGGAGAGAGAAACTCACCATCTCCGTCCTTGTCGAAGAGTTTGAAGGTGTCGTGCAGCTCGGCCACTTGTTCCTCCGGCAGGAGATTCATGGTTCGTTTGTTGTTCATATCTTAATTTGCAGGAACCAAAAGACAGATCGATCAGCTGGAGAACAAATTTATTCAGTCCGGGACTGGAAAAATTAATGGAAGCAAGAAAGGATGAATGCCAGGGACACCACCTCCTTGGCCTTACTTATAGAGAGCTTTGAGGAGGTGTTGGAAGGCTTCAAACCAAATTATTATTAGTGTTTTAACAAATACTTTGACTTGTATGACTTGTTTAGTCCAATGACCTTTTCAAACATTTATGCAAGCTTAAAAGGATAATAATAATAATAAATTAATTTTAGTTGGTATAATTGATTAATAAGATTATGTCTTAGAGTGGACGATAGTTGGTAGGCTCGTGTTCCATTTTGAATGTCATCAATTTAATAAGAGAAAAATTATTTTTTTTTATTTTAACTTTGGATTATAATAGTTTTAAATATCGAGAATGCGCAAATAGATGCTCAAAATAATAATAATAATAATAATAATAATAATAATAATAAACACTTTTTTTGTCTGGTGTTTGTAGTCCTGAGAGGGCGAGAATGGGAGGTGGCGGAGGATTATTTAAATGCTGTGGTGTAATCGACTGGTCGGTCGTGCGGTGACCTGATGTTCCTGCCTCTATTGTTTTTTCCCAATTAATGTGGATTTAGTTAGATTATTTTGTACTTGTCTCATTTGTTTAAATTCTTGTCCTCTGTGTTTCCAGCTGTGAACAGCAAGAATTTGCACACTTAGGAGAGACATGAAGATGAGGAAGCTGCGCTTCATGTTTTATATTTTTCTTTTTCTAAATAAAAATTGCAATTATCTATTGATTAGAAGATTAATTCGGAGTCTTGATGTAACGTCGGCGATGCTTTTAGAATGCGCCTCATTATCACATAAGTAGATCTCGATAAAAAGTTTTAATTGAAAGTTTTATTTATCAAGTATACAATTCGAAATGATGATAAATTAATTGGGAGACTGTGATGGACGGTTGAATTTTAACTTATGATCAATGCCCTCACTAATATCGATTGTTCAAGATGACTTTCCGTCAATTTTTTTCTTGAAACAATTAGTCTTATGGAATACGTGATTGATCCCAAAAAGATATAAAAGACTTAAAATTCCAACAATCGAACAATAATATAAAAGCTTAAGTTTCCATAAATTTCTAATGTTGAGAAATAAAAATATTTGGTCTCCCATATTCACTTTATTTTTTTTGTGAACTATATTATTACTAAATTTAATTCGAAATAAGAGCATAAAATTTAAAAAAAAAATTATCTCAGAATTTTTATATCTAAAGAATGTTATTATTCAATGGAGGGAAAAAAATTCTGACCTTAAAAATCATCTGACAATCGTTTGATTTTACTCGTTAAATTTAGATTTTTTTTCACTTTTTTCCACTTGATTTCTAATTTTGGGTAGTTTGACGGGAAAAATCCTTAAAATTATACTAAATTCTTTTATATATCTACTTGCTCCCGTTCTCAATAAAAAATATCGTCGGATATTGAGAAATACTCTTTATCACAAGATGATCCGATGTTTTAGTATTGTCAAAAATTGTTTTATATTATATTGGAAATGATTTATTTATATGAAATTCTCTTAGTTTTTTTTTCAATTCGAACTAACAATTTGACAATAGCAAGTACTCAATTGTTAGATCATAACATATATTTGTATTACTTTTTTCATATTATTCTATAATATTTGAGATTATTAACATCCGATTAATATGTGTCATTTCGAATCGAATACCTAATTATAATGGGTGAAATTCTCAATAAAAATTTATTTTTATTATGCATTCAAAAAACTCGAACTCAAAACTTCTTTAAACAACAAGAAAGTTCTTACTATTTTATTTTAACTTTGACTATTTTTATTACTTTCTTCATGTTTTTATTGAAAATATCTATAAAATTATATTATTCACATTCTCGTAACTTTCAACATTATAAAGGGTCAAAAAAATACTCTTTTTTTAATATTTTTTCCCTAAAAAGAATATTTCAATCATATTTCGCTATTATGAAATAAAATTGACATATTCGCAAAAAAATGGCGAGTCAGTGCCTTGAACCGTTCCTGTCGCCTGTTGCCCAATTTCCAGAAAAAAAAGTTTCAACTCGGTCCGTGGTTTGACTGCAACCTTTGATCTGGTCGTCAAACGTACGGTCGCGATGAACACGCCTGACGGAGCACGGTCCAAGTTCTAAATTTATATGTATTTTTTTTAGTATAATGGCAAGTATTATATATTGCATGAGATAGGCCCGCGTTTATCTGGAAGAAAAAAAAGTTATATTAATTTGGCCAGCTTTTTAATTGTCATTTTTTATATATTTATTTATACAAAAAATAAATTAAAAATTCTTAATTCATGAGTCAAAGAATAAACTACTATATTAAGTTTTTGTTTATATATTTAGTTACACATTTATAAATATGCGTGTATATATATATATATATATATATTAAATAAATGTTTAATTGTTACACTATTGTACTTTTAATTAAATTGTCATATAATAGACACTTAATGGTGGGAATAAATAGCTAAAATGCTAGTATAAGGAATGCAGATTAATATCTTAAGATATTATACTTTATAATTTTGATTATAATTTTGTACTTTTTACTTAGTGTCAATCTTTTATTATCAATTTCAGTTTATTGTTTATTTTGTGATTATATTAAATAAAGTTGGACCACAAAGCTGGTTAGATTATTTTTTCTAGAATAAAATTTGTAGGATAATTTTCTAAAAAAAAGTTAATATCAAATAAAAGTTATCTATTTCTCTCTCTTCTTCTCATTCCAACTTCACACACGTCGTTTGACTTTCTCCATTTGCTCACGTGCGGTCCCACGCACGTGAAACAGACCTCGACCTCGTTGGCGCATGCCGTGCAATAAACCAATCCGTACGATTTAATCCGGGTCGGACATCTCGTGTCTTATTTTAATATCTTATAGGGTGACGATTAGGATTAGTAATACGGGTGTAAGTGTGATATTTAATACGAGTACCCTTTTAATTAAAAAACTTTTATTTACAAATATTATTTTCAAAACCTTGCATTTATTAAATTGTATTCATAACACTCGACTTTAGCGGATGAGTTTGTGTCTCGAGTTAAGAGACCAGAGTTAGTAGCTTGAGTTCGAGCTCTGAAGTTATAAATTTGATCAGAATTTATCTTCACCGCACCCGTCCAAATATCGAATTGGTCGGATGTTAATAGTCATATACACCAGTAAAGTTTATAAAAAAAATAACACGTATTAGCTGGAATTGAAATTTTAATTATTTTAAATTTTGAATTTGATTTTGTAATAAACTAATTAAATATTATATATTCCTCTTTACAAATTCTTAGGACCATAAAACTTTTCTAAGGATTATTTTTTTGTTACAACCGTCACAAAATCTCTCCATCTTTGTTTCTCCCTCTCATCTCTCTTTCTTTCTCCCTCCTTTAGTGCATTTTGGTATAGCTATGGGAATGCAATTTTTTATACATAATTTATTTTGGACTACTTATCTGTTTGGTGAAAAATTAATAGTTATTTTTTTAAAAAAAGTAGCTGCTTATAACAAACATTTTTTGCTTTTCTGTGCAGTAAAAAAACTATCCTTTTTCGTGTAGTAGTGTATAACTAACTTTTATTTAGAGCAAGTTGCATTAAACAATTATGCCAAATGTAATATTTCTCTCTCGATCTCAAAGGACATAAAGAGAGGGTGACAACGATAAGCACAACACAAGCAGAGAAGAAGAGGATTAGGAAATGAAGAGGAGGAACATTAAAGGATGCAATACCGATAATAAAACGACAAATAAGGTATGTTCTTAAGGAATCTCTCATAGATATGAAATTTCTTGTATATATGAATTATACTAGAGTTTCAATTCTGATCTCCTATTAGTTTCCTAAGATTTTTATTTTAGTCTGGATTCAACTACATGATGTTTCTATATGAAAGACTGAATTTAATCATCATGAAAAGAGAGAAAGAGGCAACTTGAATGATCGTACATGGCTTGTGTCTAGATAGAACATGGGTCGCGTCCGTAATGGTTTTTATAAAACCTTAGGATCGCACAATCATGAAATAGAGCCTCAGTTATGCCAAACATGGTCCGCGTTGCCTTAGTGCCCCAATTGTGTGTCCAATTAGTTTAACTAATATAATAAATGATACCAGACACGGTCTACGTCCTCGTGAAGCGGATATCGCATTTCGAGATTATTTTAAGTAAATACTTGAATGTTGATTAGGGCATGATCCACGTCGGAAAGATGGATCCTTGAGACGACACATGAATGTGTATTGCATTCATTTAAAGTTATATTCATAATTTATAACACATGGATGGTACACGGTCCGTGTCACTCTCTAATACGTCCCATGTTAAAAAAACCAAATTTGGTAATGTTGTCAAGACGATGTACAACGTTGAATCCGACTCGTGTTCATATCATATACGACCCATGTCGACGAGGTGAGAGGACTTAATTCCTCTATTTTATTCGAGAAACCTAGATGATGAGTGATTCTAGATTTTCATGTATGATAAGGACTAATATATGGAAAATATAAGGATGCAATCATATTCACCAAATTGAAGTTGAGATCGCAATATATTGTTGGGAGTAGTTGACGAATCATCACATTATAAGGGCCAATAGTGTAGCCACACCAAAACTACTTGGTCCTGTTGTATTAAGGGTGTTCATGGATCTAATTTGACCTAACCCGATCCCAAATTCGACCTCAACCCGATTAATTTTATTTGAATTGGGTTGGGTCAGATTGATGATAAATTAGTTGTTAAATCCGATCTAACCCAATGTCCATTGGGTCAGATTGGATCAAGTAGGATCATCGATTTATTTGATTTAATTTTTCATATATTTTTAATTATTTTACTTATAATATTTAACATTAATTATATTTAAAAAAATAGATAAAAAATATTTTTTTCAAAGGTTTGTAAAACTTTTAAAGCATATAATTTATAATTTTTTAGTATATTTTAATTCTAAATAACATAGTATTTTTATCAATAATAAATTGATTCAAATTTAATAAAAAAAACTACAAAAGTTTGGGTCATCGGGTTAGATCAGATTTGAAAAATTAAAACTCGTACCTGACCCATTGGCGATCAAGTTATGATCGGATTGGTTCAGCTCCGACTCGACAAACGATTCGACTCGATCCAATTGAAATTGGATTAATTCGGATCATCGGGTTCATCTGGTCAATCCGACCCGGTGAACAATCCTACGTTGTATTGTCTCCTACCTGTTGTACATCAAAGAAAATTGTCAAGCATCCTCCCCCTTATGGTCCCATGTCATGGTGTGTGCACCAGCAGAGGACCATTGTATTGGTGAACTTCCCAAAAACTCATGAGTCCTTTTATAATCACTTCAAAGTAACTAACAGACTAAGTCAGAGATAATAATGTGATACACTTGAAATAAAGTATTAAATTGCATTGAACCAGAGTACGAATGACCCCCTAGCGGGGCGGGGAGAGTGTACTCCCCCAACCCTTGTTCTGCCTTCATCCCTGACCCTGATCCCATGGCGAGAATAGAGGGTTCCCCATGTAGGATCTTGAATGGCACCAAGAGGGGGGAGGTGAATTGGTATATTAAATTCTTTTGTTCTTCTTAGCTTAAACTAGATATGTTGTGCGTAGCGGAAGCATACATATTCAAATATAAACACAAATAGAAAGAAGAGTGAAAAGAAGAACAAACACAAGAACAAGCGCAGAGTTTGTTATCGAGGTTCGACCGAACTCTTTGGCCTACGTCCCCGCTCCGATCTTCTCCTACGAGATCTTCGGAGTTCACTATCTCCTTCTTCAAAGGGCGAAGGCTCCCTTACAACTCTCCTTTCTTTGTACTGAGGACAAGGAGAACAACCTCTTACATGTAATCGCTCAAGCTCTCTTGGACCCTTCTCACAAGGGGAAGTAAGGCTCTCGTTCTAGCACTCAGTGATTCAGAATGGCCAAAGTTGTTGCCCAAGACTCTTGGGGATTACATTTATAC
>LTAE01013336.1:0-12720 GCA_001647135.1 Pontederia paniculata
CATTATCGGTCGGCCTCTTAATATCTTTGGTCGACCGTTTATGCTTCAGCTCCCTCTTCATATATATATATGCTCCATTCTTCAGCTCCTCTTTGCATGTGTTCTCCCTTTAATACTGATTGACCGCTTCATATAGTTAGGACGCTCACTGCACACACATGTGGTTCTTTTGATATATATTACATGTGCACTGGTCATCCATTCCTTCAGCTTCGGTCGACCTGTCATCCCCTGATCCTTCATCATATATTCACTAATGCTTCAACTCCTCTTCACATGTGTTCTTCCTTCAACATATGTCGACCACTCTATTGTTCATGAAGTCAACTACAAAGACTTTGACGCGGACCGTGTCATCAGCCAATGCGAGCCGTGTTATGCCTAATGAACTATAATGAAATGATTGAATTAGGTTGTAATGATTGTCTGATCTTATTGGCTGACTTCTTAAAGTTGTTGTAACAATTTAGGGATTTCTAGAATATAACCTAGACGAGAGTTTACTGCTCAACTAAATAGGATTAAAATTGATACCGATTTTGATTGAATCTATTACATGAAGAGAAATACCTCGAGAAGGGAGTTATTCCCACTTAATTAGAGATTAATTCCCTCTTGTCTGGGGATTTGTTCTCTCTTGTTTGGGATTCACCCCTCTTATTAGAGTCTCATGAACCTCCTTTTTAGGGACTTGCCCCTTCTATTTATGGTTCACACCCTCCTGTTTAGAGATTTATCTCTTGTGATACGTGTTATGACCTAGCTAGCCATCTTGGTACGAGGACAACCTGAATCTTCATTGCCCTATTAAAGACACACTCTTTATTATAATGTTTGACAACTTAGGATAAGATAAATAGAAAAAATAAAGAGGTCCTAAGTACTGACTACGGTTGAATATACTGAATACTGTATGCTATGGTGTACTTGATTCTTGCTTTTGATTATACTGAAAAGAATAATGAACTAATAATCGTGAACATGCTAAACGCTGAGAATAATGTGCATTTTAGGGTTCAACTGATGTTATACTAATTCTTGGATTAAACTAGCTTAACAAGAGGAAAGTTACAAAGTAAAAGTTATTATTTATCCTGATGAATTAGTGAGATAGTATATTTTCTTATCTTGTCTTCATATATGTCTTATCCTATTAATTATTATATTACATATTAAGCTTTATCATTCATCGGAGAATTATCTCTTCTGCTTTTGATCATGTAGGTGATCAAAATAATGAACAAATGATGACACAAATGATGCATGTATGCGTGATATGAAGACTTGTACATGATATGATTCTAACTTGGGTCAGGTCTACTACTACATTAGAATTTAGTGAAAAAATAGTAGTCTTATATGTTCCTTATTTTGAACAATTGGTCAAAAAAAAAGTTACACCATCTCCATGTTTGTATCATGTCACGTGACGAGTATGAATTTGAGGACGTTACGTGTTTCAACCGGGTAATAAAGTCTGAACTATAAGAGATCTCGAGTTCTAAACATTCAAAGAGCCTACCCTAAGAACTGCCCACTCTTTTTTCATGAAAAAACAGAAGATGCTAGTATAATTCTTATCGTACGCTTGAATGAAAAGTCTTCAAACCCATATGATACGTTTTAGGATTTTTTAAATAAAATTCTATAAATTAATAGTTAAGAGTTAGAATGCATAATAAAGAGAACAATTTTTCAACTTGTAATAGCATTTTGAGAGATGGATTATTATATGCACTTCTAAATTTTATTGGATCTTAACTCAATCTATAAATAATATTTTTTGAAGTTTGATCTGATGTTAAGATTTTTATCTTATTTTAAAAGGATTTTTCCATATTCCACCGCATGACCGGATACTATTTATGTCAATAAATCTAACCAACAGTAGTTGACTCGGTTTGTAATCAGATTATATGCTATTTATTTAAATAGTTACCATCATATTATTTATCTCACCTATCATAAGATATTAAATTTACGATAAATATAAAAAAAATAAAAAAAAATAATATTTATCACATATTAATACTTTATAATTAAAAATAAAAAAATATAATTTTACCTATTTTGGGTGGTGGAGGGGAATTGCACATGGTCCGTCCCTTATGAAAGTCGGCTGTGGTTCATAAACGAAATGTACTATTTTCTGTTATTTTTTTTCCAAGTAACGATTCCGATTGGACATGCCACTCACTGTCAGTCAATTATTAGCTCACCATAATTTGAACTCTGCTGTACTCAACTTCATCACGACCTTTGTTCTAGTGGCATAATTCAGATCTATAAACTAGCATTGCAAATTATTGAGTATCATATATTAACATGCAATTGTAGTTGATTGATTTAATCAAATGAATTAAAGATCAAAATTTAAAATATTAAGACTATCTTTAAGAGCGTTCTCTGAAGTATTTTAATATAAAATTTAACCCATAAGAGAATTATATGATATATCAAATAAAATATTTTTCGATTATTATCACAATGTTAAAATTTTACGTTCGATCAATTTGTGTCATTATAGGATTATGACGAATAAAAATTTTAACGAAAATATTTTGTATTTTAAAAATATTTGATTTCACAACCTCTGATAAACGAAGAAGAAAAGCTTGCCACTCTACTCGAAGCTCGATTATTATATTAAATAAAATAATCATGTACAATAAAAATAACTTATTTTTTTAATATTGTTGCTTTCATGTTAACGAGAGTTCCAGAGTGTTTGTGCATTTATACGTCACTGTCTTATAATTATAGCTTAAAGCTATAACTTCTTTTTGGTGACAAATATATCTCTTATTACTAGCAAAAAAAAGTATTTTCTTGATTTTCGAGAAGAAAAAAAAAGAAAATTAATGTCGGTGCGTCCTAGCCACAAAATGGTGCATTAAATGCTCCATCTTTAATGTGTCGGTGCTCATTCTACAGAACAGCTACTCACGAGGATTATATTAGATCCACAATCTTTCTTTGGTTGGATCTATGTCAAATTAAATAAGAAGGAAATAGTACGAGTGCCATTTTATGTTAATCCCAAATCCAACTAAATCTGACAGCTTATTTCTTTTATTCTATATATTTCTTCATCAAATGAAATAAAAAAATGCAAACCATATTCAACTAATATTTGAAGTGACCTATGTCTATCTCTACTTTATATTCCACTAATATTTCTTTTATTTTATATATCGCTGCTTTAGATATATTCCATATTTTTTGTGTAAATCCTTAAGATTAAATTTCAGATACATTATTTACTAAAATAAAATTATGTAACAGTAACCCATTAAATATTATGAATTCCATCTCAAAGTTTGTTATCACTAAGTATTGAATCCCAGGTACATCATCATTAAGAAAAATAAATTTTACTATCCTTTAAAATTTATAACAGTAAAACCTTTTAATTATTAAATATTAAGAATTTACATATATTTTTAATTTTCCATTTATAAATTATTAACACCACTCTAATTTAAAATTATTTTAATCTTTATCATCAACTCTTCTGTTTTATATAAAATAAGAATAAAATATGGAAGTGCCATTAGGAGGATCCAAAATAATTTATTACCAAAATCTGAACTCAAGCATGGAATGTCTTAAAACTCGCACAAAATATAAAGCATTTCACTCTCTCTCTCTCTCTCTCTCTCTCTCTCTCTCTCCACTGTTTTTAGATCTTGCCGTGGAGCTTAATAAGTGGCCGATCCGAGCTTCCGTCTCCGCTCCTTGTGGAAGGAAATGATGGATCTTGGAACCGGTCCTTGATCACAAAACCGAGAAAGAGCATAAGAGTCGTGTGCGTGCGCGCGCGCCAAATCTAAAAACGAGCAGAAGCCCCTGAAGCCATGGCCGGTTTCGGCAAGAACGCGCGCACGGGCAAGCGCCCGTCGTCGTCAGCATGGTCGCCGCTCTACTGCGTGACCGTCGTCATCCTCATTGCCTTCTGCGGCCTCGGCGTCTGGATGCTCACGTCCTCCCCCATAATCCCTTCCCATGCCACCTCCAGCGGCGACGCTGCTGCTGCTTCCGTGCGCCAGTCTCGGGCTTCCTCCTCGAAGGCGAGCTCCCGTCACTCCCGCGTCGTCGCGTACAGGGATCCACCTCCTGCGATGGACGACACCCAGGATGACCTCCCCGAGGACGCCGTTAAGGGTGGCGGCGAGGAGGAGGGGGAGAAGATGGATGCGAAGCTGTCGTCGGTGGTTGAGCAGCCGGAGAAGAGATCCGTCCAGGAGGAGCAGGAGAGCGGTGGTTCTGAGGAAGGCAGCAAGGAGGGCCAGCTACATGAACAGCAAGACGAAGGGGGCGAGAGTGAGAACCAGGAGCAGAGCACTGGTGAGAGCAAGAAAGAGGAGGAAGGGAGTGATGGTGGACAGCAGAGAGATGGTAACGGGGAAGGGGGAAGAGAAGACAACAACAGCAGCAGCCAGGAGCAGCAGAGCGAGAACATCCATGAACAGCACCAGAGGGAGCATGATGAGCAGATACGTAGCGGCCATGGCGAGGAGACGCAGAAAGACTCCCAGCAGCAGGAGCAGCAGCAGAGTGTTGAAAACCCGGAAAAGACAGAGGAAGTAACAGACGAGAACTCCGATTCGAAGATCCAGGAGGTAACGGATGAGAACCAAAACCGATCCGATGGCAGTGGGGAGGAGAGAGGCACTGCCGACAGCCACCACAATGAGGAAACACAAGGCCGCAGCAGCGAAGAAGCCGAGCAGAAGCCTTCTGAGCACAACATGGAAGAGGAGAGGAGCCGGCAAGGCGAGAACGAGGGGAAGCAGCTGAGTGACCCCAATGCGGCCGAGTCCCTTCCCGATGGCACGCCGACGGAGGTCTCCAACGAAAACGACGGCGAAAAGACGCCGTGGGCGACGCAGGCAGACCAGTCCGACAACGAGAAAGAGAGGAGGAAGGATGAGGATATGCAATCCGACAATGGTGGCGACTCAGGTGGAAATTTGCTTGCCTACGAGTGGAAGCTGTGTAATGTCACGGCTGGTCCTGACCACATTCCATGCCTCGACAACGAGAAGGCCATAAAGATGCTCCACGGCTTCAAACACTACGAGCACCGTGAGCGGCACTGCCCTGAAGAAGCCCCTACTTGCTTGGTGCCCCTTCCGGATGGATATCGAAGTCCGATCGAGTGGCCAAGGAGCAGAGACAAGGTCGAAATTGTTCAATTCTTCAGCAGAAGAAATCTTATGGATTATGATGTTAAACTTGTTTTGTGCTCTTTTGCAGATTTGGTACAACAATGTACCCCGTACCAAGCTTGCCGAAGTGAAGGGGCACCAGAATTGGGTGAAAGTTACAGGGGAGTTTCTGACATTTCCTGGTGGTGGAACACAATTCATACATGGGGCTCTTCATTATATTGACTTCATTCAGCAGGTGAGAATTGATCCACAGAATTTTTGTAATGTCAATAATTGCATCTTTTCAAAGCATCAGAGCAGGATTCATGAAATTGCAATTATTACTTGTATGGTCTTTTAAACTGTTAGGAAAACTTTATTGCATTCATAATGTATGATGTAAAATAAAGCATCAGAGACGACACAAACTCACATCTAGATAGTGAATTTAATACTCCACAGTCCACATAGAGGTCGGTATTGTGTATGATATGCAATGCTGTCGGTGAGATGCACCAGAAAACATATTGTAAAGTTGTATGTAAGTTCAATCAGAAATTTATCTAACGACAGAACTATATGGCGAACCACTTGGACTGTTAGTAAACTTTTTAAGCAGAACAGTTCATCAATGAATGCCTGATATTACCTACTGATCAATTTTTCTTTCATGTAGTCTGTTGGTGATATTGCATGGGGGAAACACACCCGAGTAATACTAGATGTCGGCTGTGGAGTTGCCAGCTTCGGTGGATATCTATTCGAGAGGGATGTTCTTGCGATGTCTTTTGCGCCCAAAGATGAACATGAAGCACAAGTTCAATTTGCACTTGAACGAGGAATTCCAGCAATATCTGCAGTAATGGGTTCTCAGAGACTTCCTTTCCCCAGCAAGGTTTTTGATATTGTTCATTGTGCTCGCTGTCGTGTACCATGGCATACTGATGGTGAATTGAACTTAGCTTATCTAGTCAATTTTAATTAGAATCATAATGCATGAAACCATTTTGGAATGAGACTAAGCATGGATGGTTCCCTGTTGTAGGTGGTGCCCTCCTTCTGGAACTGAACCGTGTTTTACGTCCTGGAGGTTTTTTTGTCTGGTCAGCAACTCCAGTGTATCAAACACTTAAGGAAGACGTGGAGATCTGGAATGGTAGGTACAAAAGGATTCTGTGTTGTCCTACCACATTGGAGAACTAAGTTGCATGCCTGATTTTTCTGTTTCCAGCCATGAAGGTTCTTACCAGGAACATGTGCTGGGATCTAGTCACTATCAAGAAGGACAAATTGAATGGTGTAGGAGCTGCATTTTTCAGGAAGCCTACTTCTAATGAATGTTACAGAAACCGAAAGCACCACAGCCCTCCTATGTGTAACGAAGACGATGATCCAAATGCAGCTTGGTAAGTTTTCACTAAATGAAGAAGAATATTTACTTTGCAATCAAGTCCCTTTCCTATTTCCTTAGTTCTGGTGTGTTCCAGAAATGAAGATTAGCCAAACTAGTGGAACAAGCATTAGCATTAAAGGAATTCCCTCTGAATGTCTTCCTGTGTCATGATCTAAATGAGTCAGTCAAATGAAGTATAAAATGAAAAAAAAAAAAACATCATTGTGGCTAAAATGTTGGAAATGGGTAGTTTAGATTGAATTATCTGATTGATTCAGTTGAAAGAAAAAAAAAGGAAAACTATTGGAATTTTATTATTTCAAGCCTCTTTCTGGTTGTAAGAAGGTTTATTATCCAACGGAAATCACACCATTAAGTCCATTCTTTACTCTTATAACAGTTTGAAAAGCTTATTTTAGAGTTATCCAGAGCGAAAAAGGATGTGACTTATTGGGCTGCAAATGAATAGATAAATATTTCTGAAACCCAGCTTACCTGAATTAGTGGCAAATTACCTTATTACACAGTGCACTCATGAGAACTTACGATAAACTCAGGAGGACTTTAGGTGGAAATCCAATGCCTATAAGTTCAGGGGCAACATGCAATGAGGTTAGAACCATTGGGGACAGACTATTGTTCTTTGTAGCTAAACATTGCTCTGTATTTTATCTACCGATTTTGTATATGATACCATTCAGCTTTCTACATTGACCATGTAACAGGGAACACTTATCTTTCCTTTCAGGAAAAAAAAACAGAAACATTTAGCTTCACTATACTCAAAATTTTCTATGCACTTTTTCAGGTATATCCCCTTAAAGGCTTGCATGCATCAAGTCCCGGTCGATCCATCGGAACGAGGAACAACATGGCCTGAAGAATGGCCGCGACGATTGCAGGTGCCCCCTTACTGGCTAAATAGCTCTCAGACTGGAATCTACGGCAAACAGGCTCCTGAAGATTTCACAGCAGATTATGAACATTGGAAGCGAGTTGTATCGAAGTCCTATCTGAAAGGCCTGGGCATTAACTGGTCCACAGTGAGAAATGTTATGGATATGAGAGCTGTTTATGGAGGGTAATTTGCTGAACTTTCCTTCTTCTTAGCAAAACTCATGCTTTAGCACTTAATTTGAATTTATAATCTGCCCTACAGGTTTGCTGCTGCACTCAGGGATATGAAGGTGTGGGTCATGAATGTTGTTAACATCGATGATCCGGATACCTTACCAATCATCTACGAGCGCGGCTTTTTCGGCATGTATCATGACTGGTGTGAATCCTTCAGCACCTATCCTAGAACATATGACCTTTTGCATGCTGACCATCTTTTTTCGAGGATAAAGAAGAGGTAACCTAGATCGCTTTGATGTTCTGTAGATTCGCCTATCCCTCTAATATCCACTCTCTGCTTGACCATTTTTCAGATGTGAGATTGTTCCTCTCATTGCTGAGGTTGATAGAATTGTTAGGCCTGGAGGCAAACTAATTGTTCGCGATGATTCTGTCACTATAACTGAAGTAGAGAACTTGTTGAAATCACTGCATTGGGAGGTCCGGCTGACCTTTTCCAAGAACCAAGAGGGAATACTTTCCGCGGAGAAATCCGATTGGCGGCCGCAGGCTTCCGTTGACTCGAATTGAGTCAGAAATTTACTTAAGATGTCAATGCTTCAGTTGCAGTTTCTCTCTAGCTTTTCTTGCGCCTCCTCAAGGCGATAATTATTTTTGTTCTATTGCTAAGCTAAACATTCAGCATTGTATTTCATTTTTTTTGTTTATTTTCGGTCTATGTAATGCACATGTATATTATTACGCAAAGAAGCAAAATTTATTTGCTTCTGAGGTGGACCTTTCAGCCAGGGTTCACTAAGATATATCCTCTTGTATTCCAAAAATTTTACTTGTGCTTCATTTCTTCAGTTATGTAATTGTTTAATTTCAAAATTTACGCAAGTTGAACAGAGAATCAGCATATGACGCAGGATAAAAAAAGAGTTCTTAAAGTTAAAAAGGAGGCTATCTTACTTCTAGTGATATGCCACTGTATAGTGTAGATATGAAAAACTTCTTGTTCTCCAAAAAGTTCAATCGGATTAGACAATTTGAATTGAGAAAACTTGGAGAACCAGAAAATTGGAAGAATATCAGTTGAACAATAATGTACAATTAAGAGGAAAATCAGCCCATATGAGAAAAAGAGGAGGGAAGTGATGTAGGAGGTTGTGATGGATTGTGATGGAAGTGTGTGCTAGTTGTGATAGTCAAGAGGGAGAGTTCCAATAGTTTTACTTAGATGAATTAGAAAAGAAATCTCCGGAGGTTAAAAAGGAGGGATCCACAAGTTGGAGTAGGATCTGCTTTTTCAAAAGTTGCAAAATGTAATATGTTGCTAAATAATTTATCAAAATGTTTCAACAAATACATTTAGAATTTTAAAGACAAGCCTATTATAACAATGATGGAAATTAATCAGCACCAAACTAATGACAAAATTAAAGAAAGTTGCAATGAAGAAGAATGTTTACATCCTATGTCCAAAAATCAACAACGAATTGGAAGATGTAAAGAAGTGGTCAATTGTGTGGGAACCTACATATTCAAGTGACCCAAAAGTGCAAGTTAATTCTGAGGATGCTTATATTGAAGATATGTTTGAGAGACAGTGTAGTTGTAAAAGGTGATAGTTAATAAGAATTCCTTATATGCTATTGCTAACATACGTGGAAACAAATGAGGATCCCTACCTATATGTAGACAAATGCTATTAGACTGAAACATATTTGAAAATTTATGATCATATAATAGCATCATTAAATGGGAGAGATCAATGGCCTATAGTTGACGAACCCATCCCTATAATCAACCTCCATTTGTGAATAAACAAAATGGAAGGAAGCGAAAAAAAAAGAATAAAAGTAGCTGAAGAATTGAAGAAGATAGTTGTTCCTAAGGATAAATTGAGTAGAAAAGAGGAAGAGTTCAAATGACATGTAGTAGATGTGGAATGACTAGACATAATAAGAGATATCATGTAGGTAATTATGTATGTTAATACATTTTTCTTCAATACACATGCTAACTACAAACTTTAATCATTTGCAGATGAAAAAAAAGTGAACGTCCAACTTCACATGGTTCAGAAGAACCTTCTAGCAGTCAACAAATCCATCATTCTAAAGAAGAAGAAGAAGAAGAAGAAGAATGTTTATAGTTCATCTCAACTAACTTTTCAATCTAATGCTACACAAACTGTCAATCAATTGTTATTCAATCTGGGTCATTCCGACCAACTCAGCAATCACAAACCAATAAACAAAAGAGGAAGAGGAAGGCTGGAAGCAAGAGGTAAGATTTTGTATTTCAAGTACATTTTGATAAAACTATGAACTCGTGTGACATGATCATTTTATGTAACTGGAAACTCTGTGGGATGATGTAAACTAGTGCATTGTGTAAATTGGTAACTCTGTGGCATGAACAATTTTTATACTGGTAACTTTGTGCCATGATGTAACCTAGTAACTCTGTGGCATTTTGAACAATATAGAATCGAACATTATGTACAATTGATGATGCTATATATATAGTGGGATAAATCAGTTTGTCATTTGTAATCATTATTTTTATATTTATAATTTCATATCGAACATTTAGGGAATTCTTTTACGTATAAAGAAGCCAGATGATCACGTATAAACAAGTTTGATGACTGTAACACTAAAATGATAAAGTTAGATTACCATAGCTACATGGTTCAGAAAGTCCGAAGACCGCATGTATATAAAAAAACTAAGTTTGATTACTGTAGTGTTACAAGAAGAAAGTTACATGATCGTTGTGTTACAAGACGAATGTTGGATGACCATATGTACAAGCAAATAAAATTCAGTGATCTTCCTTCATAGTGATGTAAGTTAAATGATCATTTAAGTAACTTACTTGATCTTCCACAATAAATTACTGATAAAGATCGATGATTGTATCATTTCATTCACATTCAAAGTTTTAAGACATCAAAGTTACATGATCGCATTCATTTACACAAAAGAGAGATCCATATATTCATTTAAGAAGAAGTATTACATAAATAAATATTTGTCATTCAATTTATAGATTCATTTAGTACGAAGTACTACATAAAGTGAGTTCCAAAAACAAACATTTGCTTGTCTTCTACTAAGTAAACAAACATACATTGATATTTACTTTGTCGTATACAAAATAATGCTACTAATGACACAAACTATAAATATTTTCCTAAACCATCCATGGTGCTTTTTCCTCAATATTCATTGTTCGCATTCAATCTTCTAACATTTTCTCTTTCGACTTCAAGTTGTGCCTCCAATCTTTGATTCCTTTCTTTCTCAACTTAAATTTTTTGTCCAACTTGTCAATCCTACGCAAAAATCCATTAATCACAATCTTACTTCTTGCATCAAAAGGTAGATCCAACTAGTCAAAGTAGTCGCATGATCAATTCCCTTACAAAAACGGGTACATTAGAAAAAGTAATACATAACTTTCAACAAACTACAACATATTTGAACTCACTCCAAAATTTGAGCAATCATAAAACAAACAACCATGGTTACTATAAGTCCAAGATGTTCTCATCATTGCTTCTTCTCTGTAGTCGCATCTTCTAATGAGCGTTCTTGCCAACATTGTGCAAGTGTAGGGTAGCGATTGCTGCAACTTGGTACATTCAATAAACGGGACAAGGTAAACATATGATTTTCGAGTTTAGGGCTAACCGATGAAGGAGCTAACTTACCAACAAAGGCGAGAATGAACTTTGAGACAAACACGAGAGGCGAAGACGATGAAGACCAACGAAGGGGCGACTGAAGATCAGTGGAGGGAGAATGAAGATGAGTGAGGACTAGCAAGGGACAATTAATGACAGAGTAGAGCAGCTTACAGACCTACGAAGGCAAAGAAGATGCAGACCTACAAGGACGAAGCAGATTGCACGAGGACGAAGAAGATCACAGAACGACGACGGAGATTGTAGAATAGAGAAGATCACAAAATGGCGAAGATGATGACGATATTTGGGGACCACAAGGCTAAGGAAAAAATGACAGTGGGAGGGTTAAGATTATGAGTGGACCATTTTTTATTGCCAATCGACGTAGAAGAGAGAGAAACTATTTCTATGGATGCCACATAAGCGGAGGAACCTAGGAACTGGCGATAGCTGGTTAGGAGAGTGTGTAAAAAGTTTACCAAGTTTGATGACTATCCTATTACAAACTGAAGCTTATTGACTAAAATTGGATAGAGGGTAGAGTTGGATGACCGTTCGCATAATTTACATGATTTGTTCCAAAGACTACAGTTGGCGCTTGATGAACGCGATAAACTTATACTTATGATTAGCGTAATTCATTCATTTTATAGCATTATCATATGATTTTGATTACATTTGGTTTTAATTCCCTCGAAGAAAGAGAAACTACTAAAAATTCAATTATTGTGCAGATTAAGCAGTGAGATGGAGAAAATTGGATGTAAAAGTCACACGGAGACTCAGCTACGACCAACTACCAAAATGACCGTAGCGCAACTCCAAATGGCCGTAGCGCAATTCACCTTGGCCATAGCGCAGCTCATGTTGGCAGTAGCACTTCAATCACGACCGTAGCGCAACTCCAAATGGCCGTAGCGCAGCTCATGTTGGCCGTAGCACTTCAATCACGACCGTAGCACATTCACAGTAGCCGTAACACACTCTAGGGTTTGTAGTGCAATCCACTGAATCGTAATGCACATCAACTTAGCCGTAGCGAAGCTCCTTGCAGACCGTAACGAGTGTAGCAGGTCGTGAACGGTGGTAGCAGGTCGTGAATGGTGGGTGGCGAGTACAATGTCATATAAAATACCTAAATTAGGGTTTTTCTTCTCTCTCTTACTCTCCCCACTCTTTTGGAGGCCGAAATTGGAGCACTTGTAACCATATTTAGGGATTCTTACATTTGTATGAGGTACATTTAATGTTGCATATTTATGATTTTGAAGTATGTTGAATGTTAGTGTTTAAAACTCGTGTTTTGGTAATGATGGATTTCTCTTCTCCTATTTGTTCCCATTTTTCTTCCCTAAGTATGATGAACTAATCTCTCTTGTTCTAGGGTTAGATGAAATTTAGGAATTGATTGTTTG
>LTAE01013337.1:0-12719 GCA_001647135.1 Pontederia paniculata
TGTCCACCTTGGACTCCTTTTTGACACCTATCTCCAATGCCCTCTGAGTAGCTAGTCAGAGATGCATGCTTGTTGGTGAAGTTGCTTAATAATAGATCCTCAACAATGACCCGTTCTACCTTAATTGGATCCATCTTATCATCCCTCATTGGTACATCCAGTTGATGCCAATGAAATCAAAGAGTGCCTCTGGTCCATGCCCCCTGGTAAAGCCTCTGGTTAGATGGATTCACCATAGAATTCTACAAGAGACATTGGGATATTATAGGCTCTAACATCACACAGTAAATCGAATCTTTTTTGATACATGTGCACTACCTCCAGAACGGTCAAACACTTTCCTTATCTTTATACCTAAAAAATAGAACCCAAGATTTGTGAATGACTACATACCAATTGCATTATGTAATGTTCTATATAGACTTATTACTAAAATTCTAGCAAACTTACTTAAACTTATCCTAGGCAGCCATAGACAGTTCACAATCATCTTATATTTCAGGATGATCCATCCAAGATAACATCATAATTGCTCATGAACTAGCTCATTCCATTCATAGGGGAAGGGTAAAGCATATGATCATAAAGATTGATATGGAATAAGCTTTTGACAGAGTATCTTGGCAGGGTATTATTGACACCCTAGCAGCTATGAACTTTCCACAAAAAATTATAACATGGGTACAAGCTTGTATTACCTCACATATATTTACTTGCTGCATAAATGACTCTCGACCCTTTTGTTAGCCATTGTGAAATTAGGCAAGGTGATCCAATCTCACCATATATATTCATCATTGTTTCTCAAATACTCTCCTCTTATTTGAAGCAAGCAAAAATAGACTCATCCATTAAATCCTTTAAATTTAACAATTTCTCCCCCAATCACCTACTGTTTGCAGATGATATCCATATCTGTGTGGCATCCACTATTAAAAACTATAAGAAGCTAAAAGTTATTTTCAGGTCTTATGGTCAACTCACCAATCAACAAATTAACTATGAAAATTTTGAGATTTATTTTCCTAAAAAGATTAACTGCCAAAGAAGAACAACAATTAAGCAAAACATAGGTATGAAGATTGGTAGTTTTCCTTTCAAATACCTTGGTGTGCCTATCTCTTACAAATTCTTAAGTGCATCCCATCAAAATTTTCCAATAGATAAATTCTCCACTAAATTTTCTGGGTGGAAACAAAAATCCTTAACTCAAGCTGGGAAATCTACTCTGATTAAATCAATTTTTAATATCATTCCCAACTATAGTATGAACTCAATGCATATCTCAGGGGGAGTCTTAGAATCTCTTGAAAGATTGACAAGAACTTTCTTTTGGTCACCTGATGGAACTAAGTGGGGATATATATCATTTGATCAATTGGGCTACTGTTCAAATGCCAAAACATAGTGGGGGCCTGGGGCTAAGGAATCTACCACATATCCAAACATCTCTGCTGGGAAAAAGTTTTAGATGTGTTGAATGAGACTCAGGACCCCTGGGTTCAATTGATCTCTAAATAAATATGGTAGCATCCACCCTTGGTCCTGCTCCAATTCAATAACACATATGGCCTGGTCCTAGAATATCTTTCTTAATGCTTTGGATAGAATCAAAATACGTTTAAAGAAGTTGATAGGAGATGGTAGCAAAATTAGTGTCATGATGGACCTTGGATTTTTTAAATACCTCTTGCTTTTAAACCCACTTATATTAATGTACATGGTCCTGGATTGTTTAATATGCATGTTCTAATTTCACTTCCTACTTTGCTCGTATTTTGGAAATGATATTGTTGATTGTATTACTTCTGTTTATTTGTCTGCTTTTCTCTGTGATGACAAATGGATTTGGAGACCAAACCCTTGTGGAAAGGCCCATGCAAAATATGTATACAAATTCATTTATGTACCAACTCTTACAACACATTACGCTAGATGGGTGGGATGAAAGAAACTATGGTATATTTCTATTCCTCATAAGATTCACATTTTTCTCTAGAAATTATTGCACCATAAGTTGTCTACCAGAGAGAAACAATAATTTTTCCATGCACCCTTTGTGGGTTAAACATAGAATCTGATAACCATTTATTCTTTGAATGTCAGATAAGTCTGGAGTTGTGGAGATATTTTAGAAGAAAACACAATACTCCTTCTCTTTTTCTCAACTCTTAGGCAAATGGGGATTGGATTATGGAGGGTCACTCTCTTAAGCAAGACTCAAATACTTCTCTTTTAACTCTATTTTCCTTATGTCTCTAGGGTATATGGAACATGAGGAATGATATACACTTTAGCTCAAAACAACCAACTATTAAAGCAGTGTGGGAGAGAATTGTGGTTGCATCAAATGAATATGCTAAAACTATCCATCACTCTGAGGGAACACCAATACACCCCAAGGATCTTGTCTAGGTACACTAGGAGCCCCCACCACCTAATTGAGTCAAAGTGTTGATGGTTCATTCAGTGACCCAAAAGAGGCAAGGGAGTAGGCTATCTAATCAAGTTGCTTGATTCAAACTTTGTTGCCGCATGTGTTATACACAAAAGATTTCACTCGGCACTAGAGGCGGAGATGTGGGCGATCAAATGCGGTATCACCAAATGCAAAGAATTAGTCTTGAAGCGAGTATGCATAGAATCAGACTTTTCCACGATGATACAAATGTTAAGGCAAGGAACAAATCGGCCATGGAGAATCCGCAATATCCTTTTGGACATACAAAATGTACTAAAACTTTTTGACAACTTTATCACTTTTCATGTACCTAGAGGAGCAAATAGAGCAGTTGACTATCTTGCTAATCTAGGAAGAACATTTCTTTTAAATATTTTGTATCAAAAGCAGCCACCTCAAAGCCTCTTATCTTTTTTTGTACCAGGACAAGACTGAATTTTAATCTAATGCATGATTTCCTTTATTTAACAAAAAGTGTTATAAACCATCATTGAACCAGTTTATAAATTGGTTTCCTTGAACCGGTCATAATAATGTGAAGGAATAAAGTGAATTTGAATGAGCTTCAAATCTATGGCGCTCCATAGTTATAGAGTAAATTTTGACTCCACATGTATTGCAAATAACATGCAACTGTTTCAGTAACGGTTCCCGGAATCCGTCCATCACACNCTCTCTCTCTCTCTCTCTCTCTCTCTCTCTCTCTCTCTCTCTCTCTCGCTCTCGACAACTTCTTTCTATCTATATGTATGTATGCGGAACCCCCGTCGGGGGGCGGTGCCTCCCGAACCTCCCCTTTCCGCGCGTAGGGGTTAGATGTCGTTGGGTAATACTCCAGTTCCCCTAAGCTCACGTGGCCGTACCCGGTGTGAGAAACAAGAGGTCCTGAAGTATTCACCAACTCCAACAATTACTGTACCTGAATTCTTAGTTAACTTGGTCACTCACTTACTGGGCGCATTTGATTAATTAATAGTCCCCTATGCATTTGCAATTTAACTCAACTGATACATATGCGTGGCTAGTAATTAACAATTTAGGTGGTAGGTGACTTAATTAAGTTTCATCATAAACATGTACAATCTCAGTTTCTTTCTAATGATAATCAATATCCATAAGGATATAGCCTCTGACATAAATCTCTTTCATCGTGGATTTGATCTAGAGAGCACCAACCAAACATAATCTCAACTCTCACACTTGCATACACGAATTAGTAATTGTGTGCTTACGAGAGAGATCTATATGGATGAGTGTGTGTGTGTGTGTGTGTGAGAGAGAGAGAGAGAGAGAGAGAGAAAGAGGTTACATATGACAATTTTCTAGTATAACTTCAACATCTTTTTGTGTGGTTGTGAACATCCAAGGTAACTAGTTTATGTCCTGAATCATTGAGAAAATTATGAGCTTCATACCTACAATGATTTCACCACATCTTTGAACTCAATTAGATCTCGAAAGGATCTTGGGAAGGATATTCCATTCTAGAAAGCAAAGGTACGAGAAACATGATGAGATTGTTATACATAAATTGCACCCTTATTCTAGACTCAGAGGCCCCTTTTACATGTAAGATATATAATAGATATATTGGACTCCAAAATTCGCTGGTAATAATTTACAGCCACAAAAATTGATCATATATGATAATGATTTGTATATGTAATTCAATTCTATCATATACTAATTTACAACCATCGAAATTGATTTGAAAAGACTCCAAAATAACTATTTTTCAATTAAACTATTGTCATGATTTCAAATATTCAATGAATTTTTTTAGATATTCGTTTAGAGAGAGCTAGTTCAATCAACTAACTTCATGAACATATTTTATTTACGTATTTATGCGTCTTGCAATTTTCATATTCATGTAAATATTTTTTTCCCAATTTTCCCTACATCTGCAAATGTATAGTTACAAAATTTAATTTTTACCCTTTTACTTCACATAATATATCATGTATATTTTTTATTTATCAACATAATGAATTTATTGACTAGGCACGCATGATTAGTTCCATCTAATATAATTAATCAATTAATTAGGATAAACATGCCCGAATTCAATTTGCAAGAAAAGAACAGTAATGACATTGCTTACTCAGTTTCTAGATACATGTTTCGTTTTTATTTTCAAAATAATATATTTTTTATCCTTAAATCCTTGATGAATGACAGTATATATGTAATTAATGACTCTTCAATTCTTGAATATCATATTTATTACATATGTTCATAAATTGCAGGATTATTTCATATACAGCTATATATATTGATAACATGCACATAACAAGATACATGTATATGATGTGTCCTCGTACTATTTCTCTATAACATGCGGCCAATCCCGTTATCTTATCTCAAATTTGTTAAAGTTGTATGCTAGAAAACATGATGCAACAAAACAAACTTCTGTAGATGTAACAAGTGGATAACATGCTCGTGTTATCGAGTACCTACTCACAAACTTCATGCCTTCTCTCAACAGAAAAAAAGAAACAGCATTTTGTATTCACATACCTTTTAGAGAATTTATCGTTTTCGGCAGGAAACTTATAATTTCTAATTAATTCACAGCACAAAAAAGGTTTAGTTAAATGTGGATTGAACAACAAGTTAGGCATTAGACTATTTCTTAAATATGTGTAATTATGCAGTGAATTATTTAGCATTTAAAATATTAGCTTAAGCATAAAACAAATTAGATAAAAATGCATTGTTTATGTAATCAATACTTAAAATCTGTAGCTTAAACCACTCGACATTGCTAATTTAAATACCAGTTCCAGTATTCTACCCACCGGATCTGTGCAATACTCTAACTAATGTTACCACACTGCTTATCCTTTGCAATAAAAGCTAGGTGCATGCATTAACAAAAGTACAGCCAAATCTCTTTGAAGATGCTCATCAACAGTTATCTGGAAATTAATGCAAGAATTTCAAATTTTTAAGTTTATACATTAAACACTCAATTGAAAAATGTCAAGCATGTATTGTATGGCTTCTTACCTTTTTGTACCACAAAAATAACACAGCTGGAAAGGTTTTTCATGTGTCAACAAATTATTTGTGGATGATTTTCCACCTAATCACCTGTCAAATTACCTACTAAATTCCCCCTTTCTGTGTTATCCTCCACTATAAGAATCCATGAAGTCCCTCTCCATCCTTCAGCTTTCAGCATCACCATCTCCTGCAAAGTACAACATTCTATTTAGATTTATATCTCTTTGTTGTTATGATATCAAACTGTGTATCCTTGTTCTGCTTCAATTATTGCTAATTTCTACTTGTATATGTGTTGTTGCAGATTCACTCATATACCGGTATTACCGTTGGTGGTCGGTTGGCCACCGATCCGCACATTTAGGAAGAATTTATTGTTCAAGTCAACGATGGCACGTGTAAATGGTGTGAATCTCGTGATGGCAGAAAATCAAGGAGCAAATGCTCCAGGAAACCCTATGTTTGTTAAGGTTCACATGCAAGGATTTTCGGTTGGTCGAAAGATCAACCTGAGTTTGCATCATGATTATGACACATTCTTTCACTCAATGCAGAAACTATTCAGAAATTTCCTTGATGGTAAGTAGCATAAGACCGATAATCTGAATTTTATGCCACCAGATATTTTAGGTACCTTCTTTTCTAGTGTACTAAGAATTAAATGATAATTTTGTGCCAGTAGATCAATCTTCAGAAACTATTACTTATTATTTTCAATCAGCATGTCAAATTATCTTTTACGTGATCTTATATGTTTATAGCACAATTAATATAGATCAGCTATAACTAGATTAATATATGGAAACTGCATGCATAATTGCATTTTCTTAGAGATATATCAAGATGGATCTCACTGTTAGATTTCCTTGAAAAGGGGTCAAGTATATAATTGATAGTGAATCAATTATAGATGTTGTAGAATGTATTTATTCTTCCGTGTCACAATTGGTTGGGGATAATTTAGGATTTCAGCATGATAAGTATACTTTTATTTTATAAATCTATGAAACAAAACATATTTTTTTAGTATATTCCCCTTTATATTTCAGAGAATTTAAGCATTCATAATTATCAAGCTTTTTTCTTCATATTATGAACACTATCCACTTACTGTTTTACGAGCTGTTTTTTTTCCCATTTTTGAAGAAAGTATCATTCCATCAAATATATTGCAGCATAATACAATGAGAATATGCGAATAAATTTGGATCTACTTCTTTCTTCTAGATACTTACATTTTGAATTTATGTTTAATTCTAATTCTTGATCATTTTCTTCTCTATCAGCACACCCTGATGATATTGGAGCAGAACTAGATGTCGATGATGACATCTATGATGAGTTCTTAGTGTTGTATGAAGATCATGAAGGTGATCACATTTTAGTTGGAGATATCCCTTGGGGGTATGTATCACAGATCTTGTTTTCCCTTTATTTGTTATAAGATTATCATATTGTCATACACATTGAGAAATTATTTAGAGAATTTTCCACCAAAATAGATTGTCTACAAGATCATTTTTATGATATTGTATACTAATATATACATTTACAATCGAATATAGTCATTTCATGGCTTCAGCGAGGCGTCTCTTTATCGTGCCAAATCCCAAGGCAAGAACAAATGGTAATATGCTATTTACATATGTTACATATTCTTTTCTTTTGAAATTTTTAGCATGCATATTGGTGACTATATATCCTTTTGCTATATAGCCTTTGATGGAGCCGGCAATTAAAGGAGTCGGTTTGTGAAGCTGAGGAGTCATTGAGCAACACATGCATGGGACAAGCCAACCTGTTTATTTGCATTATGGTTCTATTGCTCTATTTAGTTTTTTTAAGTTCTAAGTAAAATGTTGTTAGTTCGCCATGACTCTAGCTATGTCATTGTTACTTGGCATTGGAAGTTCGAATCAAGTGAAACCTGTAGCAATGTGGACTTCTTAACAATATATAAGATATGCATGTGTCTTGAGTTTATTAAATATCTACGAGCCCCTTCTTATGGTTCAGTTTGATTATTTCTGTATAAATATAATAATTCCAATCTATAGGGCAATGAAGTGTACTCTTCTGTCATTCAATATGGGTTGTGAACTTAGAGGTATTGTGATTTTGATCTTAATGAGGAATGCATTACAATATTGTTTTGCATTGTCAAAAAGATCTAAGGGAACCAAGATGCCAACATGAGTGCCAAAACCTTTTTTATATGAAAAAGAATGCAAAAATGTAAATAAAATTGTGTCACTAATACTCTTCAAAAGGTGAAGTTTTTACATGGAGAAATGCAAATAGAAATTTGGCACATGCTTGTAAAACTTAGCTCTCTCTCTCTCTCTCTCTCTCTCTCTCTCTCTTCATTATATATATATACACACATATGTGAATTCAAATAGAGGATATATAATTCATTATGACAAACAAGATCTTTGGAGTTCTAGCACAAGCATCCCTGATTAATGAAATTGAGGTACAAAGAAAGAGTTTTATAAGTTACAAATACAGAAAATTGTGATTAAAGAAAAAAGGAAATTGGATATGTGCTCTAAGAAGAGGCTTGAAACTCAATATATGCAATCAAATTTGACATGACGAACAAGTCACTATCTTAATTAGATACGGTATGTTCTTACAAATTCAGCAAATGTGACCCTTTTTCAGTTACAAGATATGAGATTTTTTCTTGTACATCTACGACAAATGAGGGGTAAATTTCATGGATCGTCCCTACTTTTTTTCGAAAAAATCTATCAATTTTATTTCGTAATCAAATTGTCCATAAATTTTATTTTTGTGAATGTTACACGTCTTAATGATGAGAGAAAGAGAGGTGAAAAAGAAGAAACTGAGAAGTGGGAAAGTGGTGGAGGCTCAAGTGTTACCTAGGAGTGAAAGTGGTTGGATCGGCTTATTAATTATACAATATAATTTATAACTAAGAAATTACAATGGAAGTCTAAAATTCAACCTTTTAATTTAATTACACTAAAATAACATGTCATTGCAATCCTAGTTAATTTAACATTCAACTGGACCAAAATAATTCATAATGCTGGTGCTCAATGCAACTATACTAAAATATTCAAATCACTAATAACTTTCATATTCAACTATATCTAAATAGGTAAGAATAATATACTCAGTCTAATTGAGAATGCAATAAATAGTGTAAAAGTAAAGAAATATTTTTAAAAAATAGGAGTGATATGTTAGTTATAATTAAAATTTTGTTTTGGGCGGGCCCCTCATATTTTTTGGTTAGCCAGGGACACTAATTTAATCAGGTAATGTTATTTCTTCTAAAAAAATCATCTTAATTTTTAGTCAAGTTCGGGTCAGTATTTTTGTATTCGATAATTTTTTTTCAGTTTTTTAGATGTTTACTTGCGCCCTGCCCCTTCCTCGCATCCCCTCTTGTTTTATTTATATATTAATGGAAAATTAGCAATTAAATTATTATTTTTTCATGTAGAAAAGTAGACAATGAGGACAAAACAAATTAAATATAGGAAAATGTTTTACTTGGAAAAAAAGCTAATGGATGATTATGGAAAAGTTAAACGGCTAGTTGGGAGCGTATTTATAAAATTAATTAATTTCATAGATATGCTCTTGATTCCCTAGTAGGAGAAATCGAAAAGGGGTGAAAAATATTATCAACCATGAACATTTAGGTACTATTAAATAAAAACTATAATTAGATATAAAGTTCTTCATAATAAGAAGATATGTAGTTAGCTCTTCTTAAATGAAGTTGCTTTAATCACATATAAACCATTAACTAATATGATTGAATATGTAGTACCCAAGCCCCTTTGATATTATTCAATTTGGGCACTTTATCTCACACAATTTTGTATTTGGATAGATTTTATTGAGGAATAGAATTTACATACTTTATTGAGGAATAGGATGTATTTTGATATTCTTTTAGGAATATGATATGATATATTTTGAGAATAAATAAAATGGGTTAAATTCATGAATGGTTAGACATGCATATATAAATATAATCCATATTTGGATGTAAAAAATGCAAGAGTTTGAATGAGATAACTCGTGTATAATTTAAGTTTAAAAGTACAAAATAAGATAGGAAAAGATAATTTTACCAATTTTGTATACTTATTTTAGATATCAAATGAGAGATAATATCACATAAAAAAAGAATCTTGGCATTTAACAAGTTCACCTTAATCGAGTTTGTTCTCGGGTAATATGGAGTTTTATTAGATTTGGAGAATCATAGATACATAGTCCCAAGTCCTAGGGAGGGTTAGCATGAATATCCAAGATCATCTCTCGGGCTCATTGACAAACTGAGGCACTGCCTTAGACGGAGTACTAATGGAAGATACAAATGATAATAAAAACTATGGGAATTCCTTTTGAGATTGCATTTATTCATTATTTGTGGCATCTTCGATAATGGACAAGCAACACCAATTGATAATCCTCAAATTCCATCGGAATAAAAAATAAATAAATATACTCCTAAATCCTAATCAAATAAAAAATAAAATTATAACTAAATAAAAAAATATAATGCTAAACAATATATGTTATAAGTCAAACTTCACACTTTAACATGAAGTATAGTCATATTCTAACAATCTTCCTTGTGACTTGAATTTCTTCCATAATTTACCAAATTATCATATTCTACCAATATATTCGAATAAGTGCAACCTACTTTACCAACATGTAAATTTAGATGGATTTGGCATGCCTAGCATACACTTGGTACTCGAGTATAAGGGGTGAGCCACTACATCATGTCCTTGTTCTCATCTATAACCTCAACTTGATCTAGTTGTTTGGTTTATCCTCATATTTGGATGGATACGGCCCTCTTGGCCCCCATCCGCAGATTCATATGGGAGTGGATCACTTGACATGTCCATAGATTCTAATAGTGTGAATCATATGGCTCGCTTGTAAATTTAGTTGAATGTGTCGGTTTGACCCATCCCCAAACTCAAATAAACACAATATGCTTAACCCACTCAAAACCTCATATGGGAATGACCCACTTGGCTTACATGCATATTTAGATGAGTGTGGCCACTTTATTCGTCAAAATATTTAGATGAGTGCGGCCATCTCCTAGATTTAAAAGTTTCCTCTTTAGCCCATCACCAAATTCAGATGGTCGTGACCCACTTGACTCGCTCACAGAGTCGGATGGACACAATTGACCTAGCTGACCCACCCATAAAATCTCATCTACATCCATTCTCGGGGCACCGACACTTGAATTTTCTCTCATTGTGGCTGATATCTACGCCCCATCATTATTCCATTGAGATAATCATCTCTCGCCTAGTAAAAAATCACAATGATTTGAAAGCTCTAATACTAGTATGTTGTGGATATCAAGCAATGGAGAATATCGGACAAAGAAGATGACGACAAGATTTAATGTGATTAATCTTTAGTTGGTATACATCCCGGGCAACCATGAAGTTTTATTAATATTTGAAAAGCTGAGACCCCTAGTAGAAAGAGTCATCATGGATCTCTAAGATTCCCCTTCTTCATTTTTCATTTTTGTACCATCTTGAATACTAGACTTCTACACCAGTAGGAAAACTTCATATCATATATGGAGAAAGAAATAAATAAAGTACTAATAAAAAATAAAAATATAATCCTAATTAAATAGGGAAGTTATATTCTAACTAAGTAAAAATTTTAATCTTAATCAAGTAGAATACAAATTAAACTTCAAACTCTAATCGAAATTCCGGTCAAACTCTAATAATATCTATTTCTAGTTTGAGTTTTTGTCTCTATTTATCAATGATTGGAGTCTTTACTCTGAAAGGAGAGAACAACATGGGGTAGCTCTCACTCAAGAAGAGAGTGAGCTTTCTCTCACCGAAAAAATGGAGGAAGGAGGGATTCTACTCTTACTCTCTTTGATCAATACAATAATGAAAAGAGCATGAAAATTGTAGAATCTAGATGGCACCAAGAGGGGGGGATGAATTGATGTATTAAAAACTTTTGCTATAAACTATGGTTATGCAGCGAAAATGATCACAGATTGAATGCAAGTAAAACAGATGCAGAGAAGGAAACAAACACAGCCAAGTATGTTGATGAGGTTTGGCCGAACTCCTAGTCTACGTCCCTGCTCTGGTCTTCTTGAACTCGAGACCTCCAGAGATCACTAAATTCCTTCAAGAGCGAAGGCTCCCTTACAACTTCTTTCTCCTTTTGTTTCGAACGCAAGGAATAAAACCTCTTACAATTGAGTTCACCCTTGAACACTCAATTTACTCTCTTCTATTCTGGATTCTCACTAGAATGCTCAGAATAAGGAACTAAGGTTATTCACTCAAGATTACAAGTTTCCTAATCAAATTGTCAAAGTTATCTCCTAAGACTCTTAGGATTTAGTTTTATACCCTTACATCAATGTCTAATCTCTCTCTCAGAAAATTAGCTATTAATGCAAGTACAGTACTCTTCACCTACTTCTTGGTCGTTCACTTCTTCTTCATCGGTTGATCGTTGCTCTGGTGAAGTCACTCGTCAATCTGTCGTCCAGTGTATCGGTCATCCACCGTTCACCTTTGGACGTCCGCAGTCTTGGGCATCAACCATAGTTCCTTTCATAGGTCGTCTGCTATTTACCTTTGGACGTCGTTTGCTTCCTTCATGTTTCTTCGTCAATCTCCTTTGGTTGACTACTGATTGAACACCAATCCATTGGTCGCCCGAACTTGACTTGGACATTCTGTAGGATCTAGAATGCCACCAAGAGGGGGGTGAATTGGTATATTAAATATCTTACGTTCTTCTCAACTTAGATCTCTTGATTCTGTATTAGTGGAAGCAAACATATATGAATATAAACACAAGATAGAGAGAAGAGAGTAGAGAGAAGAACAAACACAGCAAACAAACACGGAGTCTGTTATCGAGGTTCGACCAAACTCTTTGGCCTACGTCCCCGCTCTGATCTTCTCACACGAGATCTTTGGAGTTCACTATCTCCTTCTTAAAAGGGCGAAGGCTCCCTTACAAATCTCCTTTCTTTGTACTGAGGACAAGTAGAACAACCTCTTACAATGTAATCGCTCAAGCTCTCTTGGACCCTTCTCACAAGGGGAACTAAGGCTCTCGTTCTAGCAGCTCAGTGAATTCAAAATGGCCAAAGTTAGCCTCCCAAGACTCTTGAGATTGCATTTATACTCTGCACTATGACCTAATTCTCTCTCTCAGAAAACTA
>LTAE01013339.1:0-12716 GCA_001647135.1 Pontederia paniculata
GTTTCAAAGATTTGGTTGGCTTCCCTTGCTTGAGGTTGATGAATGTGTTTATTCTCGTCTTGTCAAGCTATTCTATGCCAATATGACTTACCCCACAACACGTGATTCCATCACATCTAAAGTCTTGAACTGTACCTTCACATTAAACAGGGAAACCATTTGTGACATTTTTGGTGTATCTCAGAGTGGACTGCAAAAATTACAAACACACAAGCGGTCATATAGCATTTATTTTAGGCAAGTTTTATATGAAGTATTTGAGGGTCGTTGTGACAAATTCCCCACCACAAGAGGTCATATGTTGCTCAATCCTATTATGAAAGTTGCTCATCATATCATTAGTCATATGTTGATCCCTCGTGCAGGACATTATACAGATGTTACCTTTGTTGATCTCAATCTCCTTTTCTGTCTCTTAAAGCCTATGAAAAATGTGACAACTTTGGTACCATCATGATTCATCAACTTCTTCACATCAAATACAAAATTATTCCTGATCATGGTCAAAATACCAATTTATATTATGGAAAGTTGCTTACTCGCATCTTCAAGGCTCAAGGCGTTATCATAACAGAGAATGAACCTTTCTTCACAGAAATACCAACTGATGTAATCAACTTCCAAACTATGCTATGAAAGAAGCTTCGCTATAAACATGGTAGATGGATTGACATTGGTAAGGGTAATACTACTGATGAAAATTCTGAAGATGAAGTTGTCGTTGAAGGACACGCCACAAGACAGCCTTGACTGAAGCACCCTTCCTCACCCAGCTCCTCATGCCCCGAACGACTGGCCATCCACTGACGATTGGGGTGCAACTTCCTATCAAGACACTTCTGATTACTCTGGCCCAAGTCGTGATGAATGGGACTCTCTTGTGATTCGGGTTGATACAATGCAGCTGGAACCAAAAAACATGTGTGATTGCATGTTTGCTTACTTTCGCTCGATAGGGTTTGATACCTCGCCTTTTGATCCTGATCATTCGGCGTGTAGTATCCCTCTTTTGATGTTGTCAAAGGGGGAGAAAACATTTAAAATGGATGAAAATCTATGCAATCTAGGATGGAAGTCTATGCAATCTAGTCTTTTCTATATTTTTTTATCAAGATTATGCACTTTGTAGTACTATCTAACATGAACACAATAGTTGTGCTTATGCTTTATATCATGCATGAATGATTCCATATTAGTCATGTGAACTACAATGTGTCTTGCATAGATATTGAAATGCGCCTTATGCAATGACATTATTGCTCTCAATTTTAATTATAAGCATAAATTTAGGGGGAGCAACAACAAAGGGGGAGAACTTACTATTATTGTTAAATCTTATCATCCATTAAGTTTGACATCATCAAAAAGGGGGAGATTGTTGATCAAGAGCATAATCCTCAATGATTTTGATGAGCACAAACTTAATGGATATATTAGTACTAAAATTTTTTATGAGTAACAGATGGTAAAATCTCAATGAAAATGCACAAAATTAACATGCAGCGCAATTTGACAAGTCAAAGAAAGTAACTACAAGTATCAAAGCGGGCGACCAAAGCTTCCCCGGAATATTTCAAACATGTTGTAGGAAGTTTCGGACGACAGAAAGATAAAACAGGCGACCGAAAATCATGATGAAGCAATCAGCCAATAAACACTAGAGTTTCGGACGATCGAAACCTAAAACGGTCGACCAAAAATCCTGCCGAAGAGATCAGATGATGGACACTAAAGTTTCGGACGACCGAAACTAAAATCGATCGCCGAAAACATGCCGAAGCAGTCATCTATTCATCACTAAAGTTTCGGACGATCAAAATTGAGAATAGGTCGCCCGAAACCATATCAGGAAAGTATTCAAATTTAAATTTCAAGGCTACAAGGTTTAAATATGGAAACGAAGATGACTAAAATGGAAAAAAAAAGAAAATATAAAAGAAAATCTTTGTCATTGATGAAGGTGATCATGCATTCCATTATTGGGTGAGAAGAAGAATAACTTTGCAACTTGATAAAAAAACTCTCAAGAATTATTTTCTGTAAGAGCTGAATTGTAACGTTGAGAGAGAGAGAGAGAGAGAGAGAATTTTTTCTGTATTTTGAAAGCTCCAAGTGAAGAGAGGTGAAGCATTACCTCTCGAGCGGAGAAAAGACATATGTACTGTACTTGGGTCACCTTCGCCCGGATTCATCCAGAAGGGGGTGTTACTGAATCTCCGAGGTTCTCAATCTAGAGAAATCAAAGCGGGAACATAGGCCAAGGAGTTGGGCCGAACCTCACCAACAAACGACTGCGTCTCCATTTTAGTTTGTGCGATTTACTTCTCTCTTTAATTCTTGATTACATGCATGGTGTGTTTATGGTTCAAATTAAGATCTAATGACCAAACGATTTAAATAAAAAATAAAACACCAATTCACCCCCCTGCTTGGTGCCTTTCGATCCAACAATCTTCTCATTTCTTCCTTTATTTACAATGTCATTGCTAATTCATTGCAAGAACATGAATTATGATAATATTACTTTGCATCCTTCTTTTCATTGTGATTTATCAATGGTGTGAATATCAATTGCATCTATGTCATGATGCTTATAATCTTCTTTGTTCAATATATTCAAGCCACCTTTAAATTAGGACCATCTTAATTATTCTCTATTCATATTGTCCTAAGTTGTTCAATCATTAATATCAATAGTGAGCATTTATCAATTAAGAAGGTCTTTGATTTTGATCTCAAAGCCATTTAGAGTAGCTAAGCCTTGGGTCTCTCTCTAACCCAATAAAACATATAAACACTAGTCCTCAAAGGAACCATCTATCCTTAAAGGAACTGGAAGTAGTGCTTGAAGGAACCCTCAGTTCCTGAAGGAACTGACACTAATCTCTAAAGGAACCCTGAGTCTCAAAGGAATTGACAATACCCCACTTTTGGAGACAATTAATAATTTATCGGGAACCAACTCATACCCTACACCCTAAACCTTAAATCATGAACCCTAAACCCTTCACTGATAAGTTCAATCACATGCATTGCTCATTTTAAAAATAATTAAATGTCGAACATAATCTCCTTTCTAAGTTACGACTCATACAATCATATTTAAGTCAAGCAATATGATAAATTAATAAACATATCAAAATACAATCACGAGATTCCTACTAATTATCTGTAGAGAAAACATGACCCGTGTCAAAAACAGTCCATTTTCCAAGCATTTTAAGTACACGTCCAATAATTTTCAGGACATGACCCGCATAGGGATGAGACGCAGTCCGCATCAGGGCAGTTACAAGTTCAACATGACCGGTATAACGTGGCACAGTCCATGTTCTTGGATTCACCCTGTTGAGTCTGTGTCGGTAGAAAAATAGTTGTGCATTGCTTGCAACGATATTCGCATTCAGTTCTTTCCCTCACAACATTGTACAGACCGTGTCAAGAACACAATCGTTTTTGGGTCTAGATCTTTCGTTCATCATTATTGACATGGTTTGTCTTGGAAAATGACATGACATGTGTCAGGGTTAGGTTTGGGCTTTGATGACACCATTTTCTATCTGAAGAACATGGTCCGCATCAAGGGGCGATAAGGCGCATTTTCCACTTGCTCCGGAGTCGTGTGAGGGACATGGCCTGTGTCCTAAGTGGCGCGGCCATTCTTGTAACATCAAATATGGTCTGTGTTGGTTAGGACATGGCGCGTGTTTGTCTCCATTTTGCCAATGACGGTTGTGGCTTTTCATCTCTTTCCCCATGTCGATTAGAATCTCATATAATTTATGATTCCTTATAGCAACTATAACTTTGGTGTAATGACCCTATCTACGTTCAATTTTGGGTTATTTCCATTTATCTTCCTTGAACTATTGTAAAAATCCAGACATAATCCTAATAGGCAGACCTAGGTCTAAACTTTTCTCTTGAACACTTTAATCCAATCACATTGAATTTACTAAAGTTTTTTTTATTTATTAGATTACCATTTTACCCCTTTTAATTAAAAAACTATCTTATCTCTCTCTCTCTACACTCTCTTCCTCTCTCACGTTGGAGCGCACAAATGCTCTCTTACGCACGCAGGGGAGTGTGGGAGCTCTCTTGCGCGTGTAAGTGAGCAAAGGATTTGACTTTGACTCAACTTTTTTTCTAATCCTAATCATAATCATATTTTATCTTATATTATTCTATATTATGTTTTAATTATTATTCTTTTAAAAATTGAGATTATTATATTATAACTACTTAAAAATAAATTCATCCTCGAATATAGGCATGACATCTAGACTTATCAAATATTCATATATATTTTCTATCTTTCAATATAATTCATCAAAATTGTGACAATCAAATAATTCATTGATCATGCCATCACTCTTTGATCATATAACGGTTACAACTTTCATTAGATATGCATTACATCATAATCATCACATGATAACTATTCATCCGAACGATCTTGATACTTTTGTCAAACCCTCTTTTAATTCATACATCTTTCATTGATCATAAGTAAATCTTTATCATTATCAATCGTGATCATCGTCATAACCTCAATAAAATATATTCACTTAAACTCTGTAAAACTCATATCCATTAAGTTGATCCTCGAAAATTTTGCAATCATAGAATCCAATCCTCATTTAATAATTTGATCATCCAATATTGAAACCTCAATATATTTTTCTATATACTTATATCAAAAGATCACATATAGTCATTTCATCCTCAAAGCTTTCTTAATTGTAATATACTTGCATAATCCCCTTAAAAATCAGGTTATGCTTTTTAATGAAACAACATCATATCAATTCAAATCATAACTCATGTATGATAGATCTTGTATCATTTCATTTTTTTCTTTGATGGACAGTCCTAGTACAAATCCCTAAAATTCATCCAAGTTTCTTCTCATAATTTAAATAAATCTAGATCACCTAAAGACTTAATATTCCTTTCATAATCTTCAAATGCATTGGATATCAATATCACCACGATCCATACTTGTGAGAAGAAATCCTAATATCCTATCATCCATATGTCATTTATATATTAATAATCTTCCATCTATTGATAGCATCTAACATTATCCCTACACAAGACCTTACTTAAGATTTTTCTTTGATGACACAATAATTTATCATAATGCTTTGCAGATTGACCTTGCATTCCTAGAGGCAGCTAAGGGGAGTGTCTCGTTAGGCTCTGATACCTTTTTTAACTCCCCCATAAGCACACTAGCCACCTATCAGAATGTCCTTCTAAAGACACTATAAACTTACATCTTTGACTTCACTATTAACCAATCAACTAGTCAATATAATGAATGTTAAATTACAGAAAATAATACTTCAATTATAATTAGGACATATGTCATGTGCAAGCCATCTCATCATGAACACCATCACGCTACCATTTGCGCCATTGAATCTCAATATGCAAAGGAAATAGACAATAGAAAAAAAAAACATATGTGAAGACATAATAAAGAAGAACAACTTCATAATCAATCATTTCACTTTACTTTATTTTACCTCCTTATCTTATCATTGCTTCCTTTCTTCACAATATCATTACCACTTCATTGCAAAAACATCAATTATGATAATACTACTTTGCATCCTTCTTTTAATTTCCATTGATCCATCAATGGTATGAGTATCAATTGCACCTATCTCATGATGTCCAGAATTTTCAATTGTTCAATATACTCAAACCACCTTTATCTTAGATCCATCTTAATTATTCTTTATTTATCTTATCCTAGGTTATTCAATCATTACAATCAATAGTGAGCCTTTACTAATTATGAAGGTCGTTGATTTTGATCTCGACGTCATTGAGGCTAGTGACGCGAAAAATGCTGACACAAGCAAATTCAAATGCTAGCAAGTGCACTAGTCGAATAAGTAATAAAGTGAAAGAGTAGAGTTGTTGATCCCACGAGGAATTATATAACTACCTAATCAAAATTCTGAGCCAATAGGAGACGACATTGATTTCAGGATGAGTGTTTCAGAAAACTAATACTATATAAATATAAGTAATAATAATAAAGGGATGATAACTAGGGATTGAACAATACTAAACTCAAGATGGGTACTCAAAATCTTGCACAACAATCGAATATGAGATGAAAATCAACTATTGAATTTTCAGATGGTTAGACAAAGTTAAAAGTATGAATTCCCTTAACGGGTAACTCAACTATCTTGCATTAAACAATCCAAAAAATACCCCTTAACGGGTTTATCCTTAGAAAGGTAACATAAAACACAGGAAGATGTTTCCNTAAAAGTATGAATTCCCTTAACGGGTAACTCAACTATCTTGCATTAAACAATCCAAAAAATACCCCTTAACGGGTTTATCCTTAGAAAGGTAACATAAAACACAGGAAGATGTTTCCCTAGACTATTAAACCACCCTTAACGGTTTGACCTAACAGATCACAAATGACAACGCCCTTAACGAGTCAGAATCGCAGGACACGAATTGCTTCAACTTAGAAAGTCAATAATCAGTTCTACAGAATTTATGAACTAATAGTGGACATGCCAATAGTCAACTAATTAATTCAATCAAAACTGGAGAAAAGCAATGCACTCAGCAATCATGTTCATGAAGAGTCAATTCAATTAAAAGTCTCGAACGCTATATAAATTCTGGTGTAGCAATAGTCTCAAAACATAAACTAACATAAAATATTCAGAATAAACTCTCAAATTACAGAATAAATTTGTCCCAGCAAAGATATGGAACAAGAGATACTCATTTGGATGTCAAGAAGACGACAAACAACTCCTTAAGGGATGATGCTCTTGACTTCCTCAGTAGTCCTTCGGATTAGTCTTTGTTCTCTGGCGTTCTTCTCTTTTGCAGCACCCTAGCCTCCTTAGATCTCTAGATAGAATCTGTAAATATCAGATGAGATATGAGCCTCCAAGATTCCAACCTCTTTTTCTTGATCCTCCTGGTTGCAGGCGGTCTTTTATACCTAGGGTTTCCTAGGGTTAGATGTGTGTGAACCCTTGGATCAAATATGCTCCTCGATCAACGGTGACAATGAGAGTCCAATAAAACTTATGTAAATCCTCAAAAATATGATAGAATCCAAGGTTTAAAAGTCTTTGATCAAATCTCAAACTTCTTGGTCGTCAAAACATCTCGAAATTTCGAAAATATCAAACTGCGTACCTTCATCACGGCCCGTGATAGGATGTCACGGCCCGTAAAATAGGTGTTCATTGTTCCTCAAGTTGTCACGGCCCGTGACAAACTGTCACGACCTGTAACTCGGGCGCTGGATAGCTTCTGCTCTTGAATTCTTCATATATTACGACTCGTGATAAGTAATCATGGCCCGTAATGATTCTGGATTCCGAATCTATTGCCTATCGACGCATGATAACAAGTGACGCTCCGTGACATTCATCGCCACGGCCCGTAACAGGTTGTAACAGCCAGTGATGGTCTGGAGTTGTAATTGTAGAGCTTTGGCAAGTGGTCGTGATACACGTGTCACGATCGTAATAGCCTTATTAATGGCCCGTGACACTTTGTCACGGCCCGTAACTCGTGAGTTGGAATATGTAGCTTTCGACACAGGTCATAATGCGATCTTCACTGATTGTTATGGACTTCGTTGCTGCTGATACTGATGTATCACGGCCCGTAACATGTGGTTATGGCCCGTGATGGCTCCAGGGTGTTGATTTCTTCCTCGAGAGCACGTCCATTTGTAATATTTTGTTGATTTCAATCCTTCTTCCTCCTTTTCATGTGATTTCCTACAAAATATACCAAACTAGAGTAGATTTCAGACTTGGAAGAATATAATCAAATAAAAATAAATGCATGCACTAACATAATGACTTAAAATAATGCCTAATGCAAGCCCTAAAATATGTTGTAAAATGCATGCATCAGCTAGCTAGGCCTTAAATTCTCTCTCTGACCTAATAAAACACACGAACACTAGTCCTCGAAGGAACTGCCAGTACCCCATATCTGGGTTCATTAACAATTTATCAAGAACAAACTTATACTCTTCACAAATAACTTCAATCACATGCATAGTGAATTTTAAAATCTAATTAAATTTCATACATAATCTCATTTCTAGGTTATGACTCATGCAATCACCTTTAAATCAAGCAACATGATAAATCAATAAACATAATAACATACAATCACTAGGTTCCTATCGATCATCTGCAAAGGAAATATGGCCCGCGTTGAAATTGGACATGGTATGTTTCTAGGTTTTTTTAAGTACATGTCAAACGATTACCAAGACATGGCTAGCACTGGATGAGACACGGTCCACATTAGGGCATCTTCGAGTTCAACATGGTCAGTGCAGGGTGACACGATCCATGTTTCGAGATTCACCTATTGAGTTTGTGTCGGCGGAAAAACTGGTTTGCGTTGATTGCAATGTGGTCCGCCTCCAGTTCTTTTCTTCACAACATTTTACGGACTGACACAACCATTTACGGGTCTAGATCTTATGTTCATCGTCGTTGACACAGTCTGTGTTGGTTAATCATTATTTATTAACCAAGAACATCGGTCTTTTGATAGCCTTGTAGCGTCATAGTCAGACTTTAGTCTACCTAATTAATTGATCTATAGTGCTCTTATATATAGCAATGATATGTATTTTGCATAATTGCATATTAGTGTTATTAACCACTCGAAGAACATATCGTTTACACAAGGACTTGTATATGCATATCATGCATGATATGTGTGTGCTTTCTACGTGCCAATGCAGCTTGTATAATTGCATGTATGCAGTCATTGGCCCATTAGGGGCGCTGATATCCAACAATCTCACACTCACACTTAATGAACTTTTACCCATTCATATATGATTCCAGCAAATATCCGTTATGGTAAATGGATCGTGTGACCAACGAGGACATCAACAACAAAAAACTGTGACTTGTTAGGGATACATAGTTACTCAACCACATGAGAGCCTATATTATAATTTGTTGGGGATAAATAATTGCTCTAACAACTTGAGAGCCAAAGGGATACACACCTACTCAATCGACAAGTGAGTGTAGGATCTAGATGGCACCAAGAGGGGGGTGAATTGGTGTATTAAAACTTTTACACTAAAATAGGTTTATGCAACGGGAATTATCACATATTAAAAGCAAGTAAACAAATGCACAGAAAGAAACAATCACAAATAGGTTTGTTGACGAGGTTCGATCAAAATCTTGGTCTACATCCTCGCTACAGTCTTCTCGAACTCGAGATCTCCGGAGATCACTGAAACTCCTTCTTCAAGGGCGAAGGCTCCCTTATAGCTTGTTCTCCTTTTCTTGCTTTATAGGGCAAGGAGTCAACATCTAAAAAATTGAGCTCACTCGAGAACACTCAATTTTACTCTCTTCTATTCGTGATTCCCACTTGAATACTTAGAAGGAGGAACTTGGGCTTTTCACTCAAACTTGCAGGTTTGCTAAATAATTTGCAAAAATTATTTTTCAAGACTCTTAGGACTAAAATTTATACCCTTACATAAACAGATTAATCTCTCTCATAGAAACTAGTTGTTAATACAAGTACAATACATTTCACCTACCCCTTGGTCGTCTGCTTCTTCTTCATCGATCGACCACTACTGTGGAGAGGTACCCTTCACCTGATCCTCGATCGTCCGCTTCTACTTCATTGGTCGACCACTGCACTGGTGAAGTCGCCCATTAATGCTGCCGCCTGGTGCTTCGGTCGTCCACCGCTCACCTTCGAATGTTCGTAGTCACAGGCTTTAGCCTTAGTTCCTTCTTCTATCTTTCATAGGTCGTCCTCTACTTTCCTCTCAGCTCTTCGGACGACCTCTGGTTCATTTGAGTTTCCTTGTCAAGCTTCTTCGGTCGTCCGCTGGTTGCACATCAATCCTTCGGTCGCCCAATTTAACTTAACTCATTTCCTTCATATTTTCCTCGATCATCCATTGATTTCACTCAATGCCTTCGGACGACCTTTCTTCTTTAGTCAGTATTTTTGGTCGCATGCTTATACTCGACTGAAATCCTCGGATGTCTATTCTTTATCTTTTGTCATTCTTCTGACATTCCTTTATCATCCACTGACAATCACTCAGATATCGTGGATGACATTTCTTTGTCTTCTATCATTCTTTGGTCATCCATTGATACTGCTCAAAATCTTCGGATGTCCACTGCTTTATCTTCTAAGCCTTTGGACATCCGTTGTCTTCAACACGAATACTTTGGTCGACCGCAGTTCTTCTTCGGACGACCTTTCTTTTCATCACTTTGCTCATGCATTCTTCTGATCGTCCACTACTTTAACTCCAAAGCTCTCGGGCGTCCTTTTGTTCTTGTTAGTGATACTTTGGTCATCCAGTGCTTTAACTTCGGACGACCTTTGTTTTTGTACTTCTGCTTTTTGTACTCAACTGGTCGTCCACTGCTTTAACTCTTAAGCCTCTAGATGACCTTTCTCTTTGTTGAAAGTACATTGATCGTCCGCTCAATTCTTCGGACGACCTCTCGCTACTTATACATTTTTCTGGTCATCCACTACTTTAACTTTAAAGCTCTTGGGCAACCTATTCTTCTGGCTGAGGTTCTTCGATCGTCCACTGTTCATTTTTGGACGACCTTTCCTGCCTTTACTAATAATAGTTTTCCTCTTTTCCTTCATAGGGCGTCCGATTAATCCTTGGGGCGCTTGTTTTTCAACCTTGTACTATATACTTCAAAACTTCGATCGCCCACTCATTCCAATGGGCAACCTTTTCTCTTGGTATGTATCTTCGGTCGTCCACGATTCATCCTAGGGATCATTTAAACCTTAGCTTCATATCCTCAGTCTTTGCTCCATACTTCGGTCGACCTTTTCACATTCTTAGGATGACCGCTTCATATTTAAGAATTTTCCTTCAGTTCTCCTCTGTACATATGTCGTCCAATTTTTAACTCCGGTCGACCTATCTACTATCTGAACATACAAATCCTGTATTTCACAGTTCAAATCAAAGATCATTAATACATACTAAGTTTTCTCACAGATTTATGATCATCAAAATAATCTCGGGATCCTAGATTCAACAGTGAGGCAATGTTGTAACAACTCAAACATCATATGAGTCAATGCTATGATTTGTTAAGAATGTGTAGCCGCTCGAACGATTATATAGCTCGGTATGCCCTAGATTTACCATGCTTGCATACTCTAAACAGCACATTTTGTGGGCAATAAGTTCCAACCCACCAATACAAGACAAGCCTATAACATGGAAGCAGATGTGATTCAAATTGACAATAATGTCACTAGAGGTACACTCTCAATAGCTGGACTTCATGCTGTGATATTATTTTATTTAGGCGTTATTAGGGACTCAAATTTATTTCACATCTTTACTAACCAAAATATACCCATTATATATGTCAAGAAGACATCTTTATAAATGGTATCTTGAAATGAAAATGTAGTGCCTAAAACCCAAATTGGATCTTGACTGAACAATATTGACCAATTTTTCTTTAATAAGAAATTATACATAATTAGATGTAACCATTATAATGCTGCTTCCGTACTTCCCTTCTTCTCCTTCTCAATATTGTTAGATCCTTCATTTGACTTGTCATGTTAGTTTTCTGCACTCTTTTTTGAAGTGTCGTGGCTTGACACAATAATGGCAAGTAAGTTCTTTCCTAGACTTTGATTTTTTTTAGACCTCAATCAATCATGGCAGTAGAACTTATTCCTCCCATGATCTTCCACAATCAATACTTTTAGTTGGTTGTTGAATTTGTACTCTTATTTTATCATATATTTATTAAATAAGCTATCATTGATACTTTTTAAAGATAACTTTTTTCTTAAAGTAGAATTATTTAGATAGACAACGAGCATTTACAAACTATGAGATAATTAATTTGATAATAGTAACATTTTAATCTCATCATCAAACGTGATTTTTATTGGGGATGACTTATTAATCAATTCCTGAAAATCTATATAGATGTTCTACAATAGAATGATCATGTTTATATTTCATATTAAATAGTTTTTTATTAGTGACACTTTATTCTGTGATAATTTGTGCTCGTAATTTTTTTTTCATTTTTTCATATTTGATTTGATTCATCAATATTGCAATGCAATATGATAAAACATCTTATCGTCGACTCACTAACAAACTTGTGCAATTATCTTGATTTTTAACCTCTCCCACTAAATTTCATCCATGTCGTAGGATTGCGGCATCACCTTCTATTAAATTATAAAGGTCTTTGTAATTCAAATTATTTCTCATTCGAGATTTTCAAATAAAATATTTTAATCCTATCAATACAAGACTTCCAATTGGACATTATTATCCTCCATTAAAACTTATACAAATTGATGTTGGGAAAAGGCTGAACAATATTTGCGGAATTATCTTATTTCCCTTAATGCATAAATTTAAATGGGATGATGGCAATAATAAAAGAGAATTAAATCAGACCAGAGACACACAAGATTTACGTGGAAAACCTCTCAAGGTGAGAGGAAAAAACCACGGGAGCGAGCAGCAAATCTTCCACTATGAAAAAGTAGGATACAAAGTTTCTTCTCTGATCTCAGCAGAGGAATATAGAAATAAAAGCCTCAAGAAATAATCTTGGATCTTGCAGAATAATCTCTCCGGAAATCGGGATAGAAGTTAGAAGGATCTCACC
>LTAE01013340.1:1694-12714 GCA_001647135.1 Pontederia paniculata
AGTAGCCTGCGTCTGCGTGAACACACTTTTTACCCATCTTCACCATCCCCAAGAAGGCATGGTGCCAATTCCTGAATGTCCACATCGATCTCCCTCCCTTGGAGGGATCTGAAACTTTTGTTTGGTGGTCGGTCAGATGGAGAAAAGGAAAAAAAAGACAGCATATGTAGACCAAAAAGTCTCTGTCTTCTTTAGGTGAATGAATTGAAATCAATGCTTAAGGCGAGCTTTAGTTTCTCCTCGAGTCCCATGAAAACTCTCGATTTTCACACATGCAGGGCGAGATGCCAATGCCAAATTGATTGTATCATCTTATGATGAACATCCGAATCATTTCCTAGTTAATAAGCGTAAACAGGTCTCTCTCCATATATATATATATATATATATATATATATATATAGCATTTTTTCTAACATCAAAATGCATGCAAATCAATATTGTAAAATTTGGACCGGACCGGCCAATCGGACTGCGATCCAAGCTTTAAAATGGTTCGTGGGTCAAGTTAAACCCGGGAAGCATATTGAACCATTTTGAATCGGTCAAACCCAAGTTGGACCGGTCAAATCGGACGGTTTTAGACCTATGAGTTCAAATAAAAATTTAAATATGTAAATAAAATGTTGGTGGGAGAATTGGACCCTAGATCATTTATCTAGTGAAGTTCACCGTAACCACTAGAGCAACTAAACTCAAATTTAAATTTTAAATTTATAAATAATTTATGAATTTATAATTTTACAAATGAATGTCAAATGTCTAAGATTATTATTTCTTTAACAATAAATTTAAAGTATTGTTTTTTTCTAATTGAACATGAAAAAAAATAATAATATGAATTTATTGAATTGCTATATTTTTTGTGGAAAAAAAATATTTTTATTTGATTTGTGAATATTTGACATTTTAACATTGATGATTAAAATTATTTTTATTGAGTTATTATATAATTTGCATAATATATTTATCAATTTATAATATAATATATATTTTATTAACTTTTTAAGTATATAAAATATATTTATATTAATTTATTGTTGTCCGATCCGACCATTAGGTATAACCGGTTCGACGACCATTTGGTCTAACCGGTTCGACCGGTCCGACCTCGTCCAGAGACTTCTCCGGGTCCGTCGTCGGTCCGGGTTTTACACATTGATGCAAACATCCACTCTCGTGTAAACTATTTTCTTTTTATATATGACGCAAAAGCTTTAACGTTTTACTACAATAGAAACATAACTCATTGTTGTCACCCAAATGCACACATGCATATAGAACTCATGAAATAACATCAAGCAATTTACATTTGAACTTTGATGGTTTTGATGATAAGCAAGCACTTAACAAGGATTCAAAGTAGCTAAGAGTTGATTATTCAAGCACTAACTTTCTATTAACCATGCAAATGATTCAAGTACAAAATGATTATTCAGGAACCAAAACCAAATTCAAATATCACACGCACACATTATAAAATCAGAAGTTTCAAACTATCGCATGATGTTATGGGCTAATACTGGAGAGAATAACTAGTTAATAGAATCCCAAACAAAATTAATAGAAAACAACAACAATAAGTATTATTAACATTAACAGTATTTTAACACTAATTTTGTATCCCATGATTCATTAACTTTGCCAATATTTTTTATGGAGTTAAGGAACGTGTAGCATATGAATTAAAGTTACCAATAATTTAACCAAAAAATTGAACATCGAGATAGAAAAGCGATAATATTTTTTTCAAATAGAATTATGTGTAATTTTAGTGTGCTATGTACAATATTAAAGGTGTACAACACGCTTTTTTCTCTATTTTTATATAATATAGAAGAGGTCAACAACGAAAGTAGAAATTAGGTCAACTAATCCCGTGTAGGGGTCTCAATTTGTTCTTATTACAACTTAAGGAGGACACATAAATTTTTTTATAAAAATGACAAAGGTGAGATAGCATCAGAATACCAGATGAAGATGAATTCTGGTAACTTCCCTTTAGATAACTTGAACCGCTCAATACGTACATGCGACTATGCGAGCTAGCTACCAGTTCATGTGTTTTAAGATAAACACGTATACATGCTCGAGGGAAATTGTTAGTAACTGGTTATTTCAATTAAATGTGTAAATTTTTGAAATAGTTTCTCTCCCTATCTTCTTAGTCTAGAGCTTGAAGTCACTAACTTTCTCATTCATTAATCAAAGCTCAAATGGCTAACTAATTGATCAAACAACTCACGACAGTAATATTATGTACATTTCACAGAGCACGAACTGCGTGACTTGCCACAAAGGCATTTTTGTTATTCGAGTACGATCGATATCGAGAGTTTATATCCATCTAATTAATTTGAAAGTGTAAAGTATTAAAGGTAAGTTCTTTCCTTATAAACTTATGGCTACTAAAGTTTAATCTCCTAAATAACTGAACCGATACTCCTCTTATTTGAGAAGGACATCTTTGTCTACCGGTAATTATGGAAAGTATTCGTCGTCCATCTTTTTATTTAGAAAAAAAATTGCTTCAGCAATTAACATTAACAGTGAATATGAATCTAATTACCAACTCACCATATATACATGACCATAAGAAAGCTTAGTGGTATAGATGCCTAGTCAGGGGAAGGGATGTTAACTTATCAATAAAAGGCTTTAACCCCCATTTTGCATGACACGCTAAGTAATCTTACTTCCTAAAATAAATATCTTGCTAATTCGTTGTGAATGTTTCTGGCATGTGACAAATTTACTGTCATATATCATGAGAAATAATGATAGATATTCATCAATTACATAACACTATATTATCACTCATCAATCCATATTTAAGTAAGAGATCATATCCTAGTCATTGTTCTCTTATATCCACATTGTTACTTGGCATGAATCATATCATATATGCATGCATAAAAAAAACTAGTGACGCTTGAAACTCTCTCTCTCTCTCTCTCTCTCTCTCTATATATATATATATATATATATATATATAGGTCCAACCTAACATTTTATTTTACCAAACACATTACCAAAAACAGCACGCGAGTGGAAAATTGTATAACAAATTTACACTACCTACTCTTGCAAAACTGAGAACACAAATAGGAAGAGAATGGTTTGTCAGTACAGAGGTGTATGTAAAATGTAAATAAAGCTCAACAGTATTACATTTGATGCTCCCCGTGGTCAATCCCTTCTTTTTCTTCCTCTGATCCGGGTTGTCATATCATGCAGCCACCCTTTCCAAAATAGGCCAAAGTGGAAGCCTGGATCCAACTTAATGATTGTGTCCAAATCCGTTAAAGGCGACAAGCCTTGATGTAGTCTTTAGATAGACTCCTGTCCCTGAATCCATCTTTGATATCTTTATATTATATTATTTATATACGGAGATAAAAAGGGAGGGAAATGAAAATTGTAAAAGTAAAAAGTACGTAGTATCATTTGTAAACGACAAGAAATGACACATACGTACAGGGACTTGATAGAAAAGGACTCCCAATTTTTGCTTAGGTAGCAATTGCTTGGGTAAAGGCGAGGTTTATACGAAGCAGGCAAAATGTAAGGGTGGAGAGGAGGGAGTCCTTCTTTAACCTCTATTGGAAACCTAAGGAATCGTCACATCAGACTTCTCCCCCACTCTCCCTAAGACAGTGACAACTGATGATCTCTTCACCTTCACCACCACCACCAACGCCTTTTTCAATTTCACCTCTCTCTATTTGTCCTATAAATCTCTCAAGGACCTTCTCACCTCCCTATTTTCACTTACCAGATCAACTTTTTCTCTCCTTTTGTTTGTATCATCTCGTAACTTCGGTGATATATATGTATATAGCTTAATCGATCAGATGTATGCTTGTGTAAATTATCTCAACAAGACCTTTACCTTCTATGTGGGTCCTGTGTAATTAATTGATTCATAAATCATAACATTATCATGGCAGTTTACTTGTGGACTTCATAAATTTTGATAGAGACTGTCATGTCTTTCATAACGACGTTCTTGCTAGGTATTTGTCATCTGATTTCGAGACTAAAAAAAAAGTTATGTAGCAGAGATGAATGTCACTTGCATAATTCGAGGATACATTTGATGTTGTCATTATCGTTCTTTAAGAATCCAGTCCAAATTTAGCTATGTGCAGATTCTTTAAGGTGTTCAACACTTTCGGTTTATTTCGAGCTTAAATTTGTGGAATTAATTAGAGGGAATTCTTAATTGGCCACGTTCCACATAATAATAAGCACCTGGTCTACTCTACCTATACATGTATGCTACGGATACTGACTTTGCAATTGCCTTAACACTAAGAAAAAAAATTTTAAACTCGAAAAAACGATTTAAAACTTATATTTTTCTCTGCATTGTTTCATGAACTTGATAAGATCCTATGGCTATATTATCCAATTAGGGTATTGCTATACTTCGGCTGAAGATAACAATATTTAGCATCAACCAAAGAGTAATACATGAATTTGAATTCATTGGTGAGGTGACACCATGTATGCGATTTTCACATGTATGGACTTTGTTTTAGCTTTTATAATCATCACTTGTAATATATATAGTTTGTTATCTTCATAAAGATACACACGTACGTATAGATTAACAATAGTAAATTCTCCTTACCGAAAAAAAAAACAATAGTGAAATCTCTATGCTAACTTTGACATCTCAAAACGTATAAATAATGGATATAGAAGGAAGGAGTGTTATACGTAGCACAACCTTCTATTTTACCGAGGCCACCGAGAGGTCTGCTCACCGTACCTTCCATGAGTGGGGTTGCCCCAGGCATTATTACCAGAATAGAAACCCTAAAGACTTGGTGTGTTTGGTGCCTCTTACCCATTTCTATCGGACACCCAAGCAACCAATACTGCTTCTTTACTTGAATCCACTACTGCCTCCCACCACTTCTTGTGCTCTTGTTCCTCCTCTTCCTCTTCCTCTTCCCCTACTCTTCTTCTTCTTCTTCTTCTTTTCCTGCTGCTGCTCTTGTGAAAATGGATGCGGCTTCGCCCACAGAGCATCTTTGCTACGTTCGTTGCACATACTGCAACACTGTTCTTGCGGTAATTAATTTTTAAAGTACTACACTTGAAGTTTTTAGGATGCTAAGTATAATAAGTACAGATGAAATCAACAAGTCAATACCTTTTCATCTACATGATCGAGTTTCAACTACAGGCAGGAAAATTGAAGCTGCAGTCTAAATTTCTGGCACATATCATTTTAGTGTCTTGTCCCCAGTTACCTTTGGCCTTACTATGTTCCACCATGCATTCTCTTAAAATTCTGGTGATGTCTTTACTCAAAGCCTTTTATAGTACTATACTGCCATAAGCTTTCTTTTTTAATCTGCGACTTCTAGGACATATATCAGTAGGTGTTCTTCCCTGTGAAAATTAGCTAGGAAGAGTCCTCAACGAGCATATATTTTGACAAGATTTCTGTCTTGATTATACATGCTGAATAGTTAGAAAGATTTCTGTGTTGAGTTTAATTGGTGACGAGGTATACGTGCACAACGTAAAGATCCGTTCCAATTTCCAAGATGGTTTCTTTAATCCGATTCTGATCCTTCTCCCTCAGTTCTTCTATTTAGTTATACTTTTTTCATCCTCTCTATTATTCTTCATTCTCATAATTTGTTGTAGACCATGCACTCTAAGGATCAACAACTCCTCATTGGTGATATTAATCTTTTTGTTGTGAACGCAATCTAGATATAGAAAAATTTAACAAACTTGGCATTAATTCTGAAAGATGTAAAAGATCTTCAAATAATTAACTTCAATGAATTTGATGGGTCGATTCACTCCAATAATTTTTACAGAGAAAAGATCAAGAAGGAAAAGACCAAACATATATTAAAATGCATGTTTTGATTCCTCTGTCTATATATGTGCTATCATATCTTAAGTATCAGTCATTTTGGCTGCAGGTTGGGGTTCCATGCAAGCGGCTTATGGATACTGTGACTGTGAAGTGTGGTCACTGCAACCATCTGTCTTTTCTCAGCCCCAGATCTGCGGCACAGCCTGTTAACCCTGCTGACTGCCAGGTGAGTTTCAGAGTGAATCCATGCAATTTATAAGTAAACACCATTAGCTGAATTGTTTTCCTCTGTATTATAACTATCCAGTTAAAAGCTATCATCAACATGATGCAAATTGCATGAATGCACAAAGAATGTCCTGCAAGCATTTACGTTTAATTTGATAGTACTTATATTATCATGTGTATTAATTGCTTAGTTGGGTAGTTAGAAGATGGAAGCAAATAGACCAACTTCTTGAGATATTAATACTTTATCTTATAATTGTATCAAATAATATGAAAGGAGGACAATTTTTTATGGTTCTTATTTGTGTCTATTTCTTGTGGGATTAGGGTCCTTGCATTGATTGTAGGAGAAGCCACTTACCGTCACCAGCATCTTCATCAACTTCGAACGAACAATTGATTCCAAAGGCACCATTCGTTGTGAAACGTACGTAATTAATCAATTTCGTTAACTTTGTATATATTTATATATATTATATGCATATGTATAATCTTTATATATCCTTTTTAAGTTCAACTTCTTTATGACAGCACCTGAGAAGAAACACAGGATGCCATCGGCATATAATCGCTTCATGAAGTGAGTATTTAGTGGACCAAGTTTTGTTTTTCTACCTCCTTAATGATCATTTTTACAAAGCAGATAACACTATTTTGATTTGTTTCAACTTGAACATGAACATGCTTGCCTGAAGAAGAAAGTACCATTTACATTCTTAGAACTGATTTGTTTTGCATCACAGAAATCACATGAAGTAACCAAATAGCGGATAAAAATATTAATCAAGTAGAAAATAAGTCGAATAGTCTCTCTCTCTCACACACACACACCAGGGTTTATGTTGTAAAATCTTTCAAAAAGAAAAAAGAAATATCACCTTGCAGAAGTAGACTAATTGTTCGATCCACTATAAATCAAGAGAATAAGAGAGCAGTCTCTTGCGCGCTTTGCAACTCCCAATTGTTCATCTTGGTCTCTAACTATTGTTGGCTCTCTTATTTCATCATAATTAACTAGAATTCTTAATTTCATCTTCAATTAATTATGATTCTTAGTTAGGAATAACGAATATGATCATGATCACAAGGGATATTTTTAGTTATGAGGAAATTAATCATCAAAATTCTCAGACTCTTCAATATTTTTTCTCCTAGTTACAAATTTATATATGCCAAAAAAATATATGAATGGTCTTTATCACCTCATATACAATATATATATATATATATATATATATATTGCAATTATTGGATAAAATTCATATATGAAGATGCTACATAATACTGTATCACATAAAAAACAATATTTTCACATTGAAATTTGCATGTTCAAGTTTATAGGCATGCTAACTGCGACGGCTCCACGGTGGATCTAGATTTCTCCTATATGCTCAGGAGCACTTGCGTGGATTAGCATTGGCGTTGCTTAATAAAACTGCATGTTCAAGCGTATATAATTGATGGATTAGCAAGCAATTCTGTAGTAATTTGCATCTACGAGAACACAACTTAGTTATCTTGATGAACTAAATAACAAATCACTGATGATTCGAGTGGCCAGTACTTGAAAACTGTATTGATGCTATGACATGCATACACTTGCCACGTATAAGTCCATGATCTTGTAGTAATACATGTTCTTTGATGGTCAATTTAAGATCCAAAACAAGCTAATGACTACGTTGATTTTTTCCTTTTTTTTTGCAGGGAGGAGATACAGAGAATTAAAGCAGCTAAGCCTGATATACCCCACAGGGAAGCTTTCAGCATGGCTTCAAAAAATGTATGTGATATAAAATCTAATGACTATCTTAGACAATTAGATTGGTGATTTTTAATTGTATTTGCTCTTGATCCAATTGTTGTAGTGGGCTAAGTGTGATCCACGCTGCTCTACTAATTCTTCAAACTCTGATAACAAGGGGACAGTGCGAACTCTTGCCCATCCACAAGTGGTAAATAATTCACACGTTAATCCAATTTGGAATTTTTTTTAATTTGGATTTCTTCAATTTGTTCCTTTTTTATATCAATTCCTGTCTCAAATCGTTTGTTCTAATTGTTTTGTTGTATGGTGCAGGAAAGAAACAAAGCCATCACAGTGGAGAGCTTTGACGTCTTCAAGTAACTGAGGCTCCTAGGACCATTAGGAGTTAATTAGTTCACCAATAATCATGGAACAAATTTTCTCTTAATGCATGATGCAACTTATTTTGATGATGAAGGTACTAGTGGTACCCCCACAAACTGAAACATGCATTTACTGTTGTATTAACGACAACGTCAGTTGTTATGTATCCTTTGGGTCAATGCTTGGTGAATGCCAAACGAAAGCAAGGACCGGAGACAGATGCATAGTTCTGTCATTGCTTTGATCAATTGTCATGAGTTCATTAGTATATACCTGTAACTCGTAACTCTTAACGCTACCATGCTGATGCATAACCAGAGCGCCCTAATATATATGAAATTAGAGTATATTGCAGCATGTTTTTTGAATCAAAATTATGTGTAATCTAATATACATTGTTCAAGCATATTCATTTCTTAAGAAATCTATATTCAAAATTAAATTTTTTAAACATTAAATTAATCATGATTAAATATATAAGGTCCCAAGATGATGAGAATGAAGGTTAGTCCCTCAAGACGTGTGTTAACTTCGTGCGGGCCAAAGCCCCAAGCGTGTTACTGAAGGTATCAGAGTCAACCTCGCGTGCTCACTTGAACTATATTGAACAACTTAAAGAGAATGTTGAGCCCCAATGGGGGAAGATTGTAAGGTTCCAAAATGATGATAATGAAAGTTAGATTATGAGAATGAAGGTGAGTCTCACATGGACAAAACACGAAGATGGTCATGGACTTATATGTATCATTTATTGAATATAGAATCTCGAGATTATTTTGATGATCACAAATTGATGAGGAAGCTTAGTTTGTACTAATGGTTTTTGATTTGATGTGAAGGAGATAAGATTTTTACTTCTGACAAACAGAGGTCGTCCAAAGGATAAGGAATGAACGACCTATGTAGAGAGAAGAGTAAAGAAAAATCTAAAGTATGTAGCGGTCATCCTAAGGATTTGAAGATGTTGATCGAAGTAAGAAGAAAAGACTGGAGATATGAAGCTAAGTACTGAATGGTCGATCGAAAATGAAGATTGGATGATCGAAGATAGACTTGAGCAAGAAAGGTCGCCCGGTATGTACGAGTGAAAAGAAGTGGGCGACTGAAGGTTCTAAGTCAACAGTACAAAGGTTGAAGGATCGGGCGCTCCAAGGTTGAATGGACGCCCTATGAAGAGGTTAAATGAAGTTGTTTTGAGGTGAAGGCAAGATAGATCGTCCGAAGATTTCAGAGTAGAAACAATGGACAACCGAAGTACTCCAGATGAAGAGGAAAGGTCGTCCGAAGTAATCAGTATGAAATCAGTGGATGACCGAAGGAGTATGAAGTAAAGTATCGAAGCAAGAAAGGTCGTCTGAGGTGTTTCAGAAGAGAAATAGTTGATGATCGAAGTACTTAGAAGAAATATAGAGGAGCTGTGAAGTCAAGAAAGATCGTCCGAAACATTCAATCAAGAATCAATGGACGATCGAAGGACTTCAGTTGAAAAGGAAAGTTCATCCCAAGTATTCAATATGGAATTAGTGGGCGACCAGATAAGTACATAAGTTGAAGAGAAGTCAAGAGAGATCGTCCATAGCATTCAATGAAGAATCAGTGGACGACCGATGATTTCAGAAGAACAAAATAGGTCGTCTGAATCCTTCAGAATGAAAGCAATGAACGACCAAAGATGTTCAAAAAAGAAAGAAAAGATCATCCGAGGTGGCAGAATAGAATCAATGGGCATCCAACATACGTCAATAAAGAAGCAAAGGACGTCCGATAGATTCGAGAAAAAACAGCGGACGACTAAAGAAGCTCAGAAGAAAAGAAGTGGTCAACCAAAGAATTCATGGAGAATCAATGGAAGACCAAAGGAGTTCAGAAGAAGAGCAGCGATCGCTCGATGGATTTATGGAGAATCAGTAGACAACCTAAATAAGCTTGAGAAAACTAACAAAGGCAAAATAGGTCATCCGAAGTATCTGAGATTAATCAATGGGCGACCGATGAAGACTTGAAGATATCAACCGATGGCAGGAGCCAAGCAGAGGTCATCCGAAGATTCTGAGTGATAGCAATGGACGACCGAAGAATGGTTAAAGAAAAGTGTTCAAGTTAAGAAAGGTCGTCCGAAGGATTGGTGTACAATAAGTGGGCGATTGAAGGTGCTTGATGATGAAACTCAAGTGAAGCAAGGGTCGCTTGATGCATTTAGTAAGAAGCAGTGGACGACCTATGGAAGGTAGAAGAAGGAACTAAGGTTGAAGCCCGTGACTGCGGACGTCCGAAGGTGAACGGTGGATGACAAAGAATCAGACGGCTGATTAACGAATGAACTCACCAGAGCAGCGGTCGACGAATGAAGCAGAAGATGTCGACCGAGGAGTAGGTGAAGAGTATTGTACTTGCATTAACGACTAGTTTCTAAAAGAGAGAGATTAGACGTTTGTGTAAGGATATAAAACTAAGTCCCAAGAGTCTTAGGAACTAACTTTGGCAAATTAACCTCAGAGAACTTGCGAGCATTGATGCGTAAAATGCTAACGTGCAAATTCAATGCTAGCAAGTGCACTAGTCGAACAAGTAATAAAGTGAAAGAGTAGAGTGTCAAACCCACGAGGACTAATGTAACCTAGCCTTATCTAATCCCAAAAGTAATAGATAAAAGATTTAATTTAAGTTTTGATTCAGAGATGAAAGATAAGAAAAGATAAAATTTTAGAGATAAGGTCAGATGAGATCAATTCAAATTAAGTTGGAAGATTTAGGACTCTTATCACCACTTATTAGATTGGATTAGAATTGTTCCTAATGATGGACTAAGTTCT
>LTAE01013341.1:0-12713 GCA_001647135.1 Pontederia paniculata
CCACCCTCTTGGTGCCATTCAAGATCCTACAATATCAATAACATAGGTGTCCATGCTAGACCTTTATCTTATTTGTTATCATTTGATAATCGAAAGTTCACCTTGTGACTTCCTTGAGCCGTCCCCGTATGAAATCGTCCCCATGTCATAATGACCCTTGCTCATTTCATGGTCATATGGATCTTTGATCCATTTATAACAATATGGTTCCTTGAACTATTCATCCGTCAATCATCAAATGAGAACTCTAAATTCATTTCAATCATTTACCATGAGCTTTTACCTGTGTTGGAGAATTGGGGTAACCTTGATCGGTCATAAATAGTTAGCTAAACAATGTTTGCACTTGCTCTCATGGATTCTGCACGAAGCAATCCACCATACCCCACGTCTGGATCATAAAGACGGGGACATCTATCCCCCATTCCGACAGGCGCCCAATGCATCTCTCCAACATGTCCATTTCATTCAATTAATGCATCAATACATTAATATTTTAACCTATTACGGTTGAGCATACAACACGTAATCTAGATTATCAATCATGGACTCGGTAAATTAAACATAAATGATAAACTATCAAATTTGCATCGGGTCGGTCAACTAACTCATAACGTTGGTCATCATCCGACCCGATGGTCAGTTGAATCCAATTCAACTGACTTACTATGAGGTCGGACATTAGGTCGGTCGAACCTTCCATAAGGTCGAACGACCGATCCTCGCTGCAATGGTCCATGAACTCCATCCGCCCTGTTAGTCGGTCAAACTCAGTTCAATCGACTTTCACGAATTTAAAAAATAAAATGTGTTTCCTAGAGTTCATTCTAAGTTCTTATTTTCAATCAATACATCAATCAATTTAGAATTGCTATACAGTAGCATACTCAATCATCACAAATAACCAATTCATAGTAGACAACTTCTAACATAAGAAGGTCCTAGATTTCAATGTGGCATAACATTAATTCTTAAAGCAATAACTTTGACATGCATTTCATATACTTAAACCTATGTCAAACGAGTTTTAAGAACATAACTTAAGAGTTTTACATAAAGCTCATATAAGTGCATACTTGCTGCTTATTAACAATATTAACATTCATATCACTATTTATCCGATATTTGGGCAACATCATATAGCAAATATCCATTCTCAGCATATACCATAGTTTGCCATCTTATAATTCAAAATTCATAACTTGATTTACACAACTCCAAATTATGTTAAATCAATTTCATCTGAAGCTATATTAAATCATCTATATGTAGCCTAAAGATCAATTCATAATCATGTTTTTCCAATTTACCATATTTTTTCCAAGATGATCATGATATGGTTCGGAACAGTTTGACAGTGTCTAGGTGTTTTGATCATAACTTTCAAAATATAACTCAAAATAAGGTGAAACTAATTCCTGTGCAAATTAGACTTCAATATCTATGTTTTCGTATATCATACAAGATTTTTAGACAACTATTACCTAGTCAAACTGACTTTGAAACAGATGATACAAAATCTGGACAGAAATCACTACATGTTGCTATATTTCAATAAACCACACATATTCAAATGAATCATGGTCTCTTAAGCTAATCAATAACAGTTATTTTATTATATTATTATATTTATACTCATAGATAAGAAAGATTAAATTATCCCCTCACATACATTTTCCATATCTATAATATTATCTTTACTCATTGAATCAATCTTCTTCCCATTCTTCTATTCCTCTCTTCCAAACTTCGTGATTTACCTTCCTCATGATCCAACATCATCTCCTCTTGATCTCTTGCACTACTTCAGCTTCAACAATGAAGCTAGGGATCCTCGCTGCTGGGCGGATTCTGCAAGGAGGAACAACACGACTAGTTGGAAAAAATATTAATTTCTGGTTTGGTGCCCTTATATTCAAAGCTTGATGGGTTTGAATTAGTGGGCAGCAAACTAAGTTATTAATTAATAGATCACTAATGGATTTGAAGGTCCAATAGGTGTTCTGAGATGTGGGATCCACCATACATGGGAGATATTACAGAATTACTTTTCTATGTTTTAACAGTAAAAAGAGTTATGAGCACTGACCTCATTTCTTTGCGATTTCTATGTCTTTCTCAAAGCAGCAGCTTCACACGTTATTTCCTTGATCCTTTATTTTTGAATATTGGAAACCTATGATTCTTTTTCACACACCCAAACAGACCGTGAAAATTATATGTACTATATATATATATATATTTATATACATAACTTAATGAAATCAAGTTGTGAGATTCATTTTCACTCAATTACATCTCATTTATTATATGATATCAGAGCTTGAAGATATCATATTTTCTATCAGCTCATCCATCTCTTTCACAACAAACTCCTTATTTGAAATAACTCCATCCGCAATCTCTTTTTCAAACTTCAACTAGGTTACTCCTTTTTTGTTCTTAAGCTTAAGCCCACAATTTTTTTTGTCTGCAATTCACAATTTCAACCTTTCCTACGTACCTTTGGATTTGAAGCTCTTAGTACTAGCCTATCTATCTGCCACTCTATCTACACCAGGCTCTACCAGAGGTCCTCTTAATGCGTGTCAAATCCTTCTTTTTCTATTTGGTTAAAAAAGGATCAAATGCTTCTTAGTTGAATTATTATTTCTCTTTTAGAAGAAGTTTTGCCAATGGTGATTGGTCAATTCACTTCTCATATTGCTTAACAATATCTGTATGAAGTTTTTGGCACACCCTTGTTGAATCTAGGATCTCAAGTGTGTTTTGATGGTCACAAATTTGTAAGTGAACTTAGTCTATACTAATGAACTTGTTGAGCTGAATTTTATAACAGGATATATTCAAGTTCAGGAGATGTTAGATCGACCGAAGCTAAAAGAATGAACGACCTATGCACAGGGAAGACATCTCAGGAAGAAGCATATGTGTGCAGCGGTCGTCCTAAGAACATAGAGTGGACGACAAATGTTGAAGGAAGAATACATGTGAAGAGGAGCTGAAGCATNGTCCACCTACTTTTAGGTCTATGTCTTTATTATTATAGTATTAATATATATATATATATATAATTATATTATTTATTCAAATCTCATCTTGTAAAATTCTACGTAAGCTTGAAGGGTTCAATGTAGGTGTTCCCTACTTAAATAGGGAGCATCATGCTACCTACATCTTCAACCGTAAGATGTTAAATCTACGGTGAAGATTATTTTTTCTCTCTCTTAAATCTATCCACCATAGATTAAAGATCATATGATTCAAGATGTAGGAAGCATGATGCTCCCTACTTAATTAGAGAGCACCTCCATTTTTTCCAAATTTGAATATACAAAGCAATGCACTTTTTGAAAAGTTCAATGCCTTGCGATTCATAAAAAAAATCTATGAAATAGAGCTTAATTATTGGATTTAAAAATATAACTAAATATTTTATACTACTAAAAAAGGAATTTATATCAAAAAATATATTTTTGGAAAGAAATTTATAGTAAGTTTAGAACGTTTGAAAAATACTCATTGAAAATCGAATGATAGCATATTTTTAGTCCATCACAATTTATTCTTTCAAAAATAACGTAAACAAATAATAGTATCAAGTATTATGATAGTTCTTTTAAAACGTCGAAAAAATTCAAAATTTCTAAACAGGTCCTTCGTAAAAAAAAACCAAAATAAAGTAAATTAAAGAACTTTGACGAGTTTTATGATCCAATTTCATAGTCACTGCCGCCGAGTTAGAAGAAGTTTGAACTTTTACACTTTGCTACTTACTAGATATAAAATTCACACGAATAAAACAATTTTCAGGAGAAATTGAAAATTTGAGCACCTCCAACAATTTGCGTTAGAGATTATTTAATGAAAATAGGATATTAACGGTACAACATATTCATCGTGTATGTCAATACATGATTTATGAAGCATCATGAATAACTTATTTTGCATGCGTGCTTTTACTGTGTTGAAAATAATAAGTCCAACTAAATATCGTATAAAAATGTAGCAAAATATCTGAATATGGACGACAAAGAAGTTATTGTTGTCACTCACGACACGGCATTGCAATTTTTAAAGAAAACGAATAAATAATTAAATTATTTTTTTTAGGAGTGGTGATTTGTCCATTTGTGAACTATATTTTTTTCTATAATAATTATTTATGAAGGCTTAGTGACTGGAAAATAAAATGAAATAGTAATATGAAGGCATAGATAATGGGCCGACTGAGAGAAGTATAAGGCCGTGGGCTGAAGAGTGCCATATACGGCCAATTTAACCTTAAATCAAATTTTCCAAGAAGTTACAAATTAACCAAAATAAATTTTATGACAGGTAGAACCAAGATTTTTAAACTCAGAATTTAGGTAAACTTGACTCGTAAACTCGAGACATAAATTTGTATAAAAAATATTTATTTAAAAAATAAAAAAGATAGTGAATCACTTATAAAATTATCACATAAGATATAACTATTAAATAAACATCATTTTTAAAATTTAGACATGCAAAACATAAAATTACAAAGTTAACCTCAATCAATTTTTCCAAGGTACAAAGTTATAATTATTAACGAAAGTAAATTTTGTGACATGTAGAACATAAAATTTAGATGTATATGGAAGTTTACATGTGCAGCAAGTTATGCCAAACATTGAATTTAGGAAAATTAAGAGGGGGCGACAAAACTTAATAATGAAACATGGATGAGGCTTTAATGCATGCACTGTGCATGCAACTATACATAATGATGGACTACATGTAACATGTTACTTCTGTTCAAAATGAAAGCCAAGACAGACATGTTTTGCTGTGATTGATTTGAATGACACACGACTCGTTCTAGTGTTTCTGCCTAGACATATTTGGAGAAAATTGGAAGGTGCCGTAATTAAGCAGTGTTGAAAGAGAGTGAGGCAAGAGTTGATGGTGTAGTGTTTAATCAAAATTAAATTCAGATACATAAAACAACATCATTTGATTTTAGATGCATAGATTAACAAATTTTAGGTGTGACACGGACGTGTTTGTTGGAAAAAAAATAATATTAAACAAAAAATTGAATCTAATTTTTTTTATGAAAATAATGTCAAGCATGACTTTTTATGATCAAGATATTATGCACCTAATGCTGCCCATAATGGTATGCATATTGAAAGAGAGTGAGGAAAGAGTTGATGGTGTAGTGTTTAGTTAAAATTAAATTCAGGTGCATAAAACAACATCATTTGATTTGATTTGATTGTAAATGCGTAGATTAACAAATTTTAGATGTGATATAGACGTATTCACAGAAAAAAGAAAATTAATATTAAACAAAAATTTAAATCTTAAAAAAATATATGAAAATAATGTCAAGTATGATTTTTTATGATCAAAATATTATGCACCTAATATAAGTTAGAATAATAAATTGTTAACTATGCGCATCAAATATAAGTTAGAATAATAAATGATATTTATAAAATTGAAACTCAGAATCACTACTCCATTCTACTTTTAATATGTGACTCCGAAAACTAAGTTAAATAATAAAAACAACTTTGTTTAAAAGAGATAAATAATAATACGTTATATCTTCCACTAAAAAAAAAGTAGCATCACCTCGTACAGGTCTTGAATGCTTTATGGTCTCCGAATCCGGAACACACGCCCACGTGACAGCCTACCAAAATCGGCCACGACGTCCAACTTTAACTGCCCCAATTCTTTTCTTTATTTCCCTCTCCATCCATCCATCCATCCATCCATCCATCCATCCAAATCAATCAACGTCCCATCCTACGGTCAGCATACACCTTGGCGACGACGTCAAGCGTCCGTCACATCATCACGTCCCCATCACAAAGCCCCCTTTTAAAAAGAAAACTATAATATTGTAACCCAAAAATAAAAAGAAGAAAACTTTATTAATATATAATTATATTACTAGACATACGCATCAAATTTAATTTTAATTATAGAATATATTGTATTATTATTTTTATTCCCCCCCCCCCCCCCCCCCCAGTCGATTGTGGAGCGGACGGCGGAGATGTGTCGGGCGTCGAATCGTGGGAGTTGGTCCACCGGACCGAGACGACTTGTTGTCTCCTCGTTAGTGGTTGCTGGAGCACCACATTATTTTTATTCCTGATATATTTTTCAGAAAAAAGTTTATACTATTATTAAATAATTATTAATTCATTTCGATAAAAAAATCTTTCCTACAACAAATATAACGATATATTTATTGGAATTCAAATTTAAATAATAGTTCGTTAAAAAAATATTATAATATATTATTAATATTTATAATATATTTATGTAATATTTAAAATTTAAATAATTAAGAGCATTAATAAAATTAAGATGAAGTGATAAAAATGTTTTAAATTTAAAATATGTTTACGTAAAAATTTTGTTGATAGTCTATTCTATCATAATAGGAAAATGATCCATTCTCTTAAAATTTTAGTCTAAAAGTTCATCCAACATTTACATTTATAAAATATCTTATAAATTTTATAAATTTATTTTTCATGCCATTGTGACTCAATTAGGAGGTTATGTTCTCCGAATTTAGAAGATATATCAATGTTCATCATAATATTATGGATACGATTTTAAAAAATAAATTAAGTGAGCTGGAATTTTAAAAATTATTATGACAATTTAAAAAATAAGACCGTACTCTATATGTGACATTTTAAAACATGCGCTCATGCAAATAAGTTCTGATAATAATGCATTTTAATTAATGCAAAACAATGGGTCAAGTCTAGCACAATATATTTATTCTTTAAAAAAAATCAATATTTGTATCAAAAAAAGATTTTTTTCATAAATATATATATGACTTTTGGGACATTATAATTTAGAGAGATTTGTTACTTCCTTCTAAAAAATTACTCAAAAGATTCTCCTACTTTGTAACAGTAAATTTATCAACTTTTAGAAGTATTTTAATTATATGATTATTATAAAAAAATTATGAAGAAGTTTTAAGAGAATTTGAAATTTTTTTATTTTAATTTATGTTTCTTGTTATTATTTATAGTAAAATCAAAGGTCAAGCCGAGCGATGGAAGTGATTGATAGATGGATGGATGGATGGATGGATGTGAGAGCATGCAAAAACCGGAGAGATGGATGTGCGTTTGGGAGGTCGCTCCAAGTTCCGATGTGATTCCACGGCAAACGAAGCGGCGCGCGGCACCGCCAACATCCAAAAACTTATGACATCTCCGGCAGCTCGAACGCCGCGCCTCCCTTCTGGGGCTTCGCATTCCCCGTGACCTACGCTGCTGCTGCTGCTCTTCTCCTCCTGTTAAGCTTCCTCCCTCTCGCCTTCCCATGCATATATTGCAGCTTACCATGACAGGAAGTAGAACTGTAAGAAGTGTGTAGATTATACTTCAGCAGCAGCAGCTGCAGCAGCTGCAGCAGGGCAGCGTAGTTTTCTGAGGAGGATGGAAGGCAGCAAAAGGCAGCGTAGTCACGACGTACCCTTCTTTAGATTCCGTGCTCCTCACGAGACTCTGCTCTCTCTCTCTCTCTCTGTTTTGGGTTTTGTTAATACCAGTTTTTAGTTCCCAATGACTTGCTGAATCTTAAACCCAGAAGGAGAGAGAAAGAAATGGTGGGAGAAAAGAGACCGCCACCTCTGTGTTGTTGTGACAGCATGCAATTAGTCCATATATCTTGAGACTTGAGCAGTCATATTTCTAGATAGATAGATTGATGTCAAACATATGGAGAGAGAGAGAGAGAGAAAGATACATTGGTAAATGAGATAATAAAAGTAGGAGATGCCTCGCTAGCTGACCACATCCATCAATCCCAATGACTCAAATCCAACAAGTATATGGAGGATAAAAAAGTTAAAAAGTTAAAAGCTTTATTCACCATGAGTTACCTGAATTGATGCTGACCAACTTTTAATCACTTTTTATTATCACATGTTACTGTTCTTATGCTTGTTTCATGGAAAACTTTTATCTTTTTTTTTCTTTCTATTTGATAATTAGGAAAAGATTAACTTTTATGGGTAACATGTAATTCTAAAGTTTAACATTTCATAAAAGAATATAAGACTAGATTTGACTGCATTGAGAATACCTACCACAACAAGAACACACTCTCCCATCATTTCCCACAGTCCAATGTCCCTACGCCCCTTCATTTTCAATTAGACAAGAGTTGAAGGGAAGCAAGACACAGGAACTATTTCAAGAGGAGAGAGAGAGAGAGATAGGGGGAAAAGATGGTCAGCTAAAGTATTCGACAATGAGAGAGAGAAAGAGATAGAGATCGTGACATCTCACACATTTCCATGCACACACTACCCAAGTACCCAAGCACACTTCTCCATAGCTATTTCCTCTAGTCACCATATGTGTGTATTTTCCATGTATAATATATTGTTTAATTTCTGCCAGCCGAAAGAGTCAATTTTTCATGATATTTGCATCACATCAGCTGCTGTTTAACATATGTCATAAGCTTATCTGATGCAACTTTTGTACCCTCTTCTGGCCTAACAGTTATATTTTACCAAGAGATATCTCTCTCTCTCTCTCTTCTCTCTCTGTTGGTTGTCACAGTGGTTTGGAGGAGAAAGCTCCCATCTTTTCCTGTCACTCGGATACTGATATCACTTTTTCTTCCTGCTCCTTGATGTCTTCTTGACACTGTTTTTTTCTCTCTTTTTTATCACCCAAACGTTTGTTAACAGTAGAGTTGAGGGCTTAATTAGGAGATAGATCTCTGGAGTTTGAGCTGTTGCAGTGTTTTCTGTTGCTTGCCGGAGGAGAAAGATGGGATCTTTGGGCATGGATGTGGTGAAGAGGAGGAAGGCAATGTGGCTGTACCCGAAGGTGTCAGGATTCAATCCTCCTGAGAGATGGGGGCATTCAGCTTGCTGTTCGGACGACGTTGTTTACATTTTTGGGGTATGTATGCTGTGCTCTCTGTTGCTTACTTCTACTTTGATACACAGTGGCAGATCAAATGCTTTGCTTATTATCTTGTTGATCCTTATGTTATATAGTTTACATATCTTGCACACATGTGCCTTCTATTTTAATATATGAATCTTATTTGTCTTTTTTGAGTTTAAAATGTGTGCATGAAACTTTTTCTTATGTTGGAAAATTGGAGTATTAACTCTTGACATAAAATTGTTTTTTGTCATTAAAAAGTTTTTCTTCTGTTTTGAGAGGGCGGCGAGTTCTTTTCATAATGTGTTGTTGCCTCAAGTTGTAGTCTTACTTAATTAGCACCCATCTTTTATATCGTCACACTAATTTTAGTAAGGAAATATTGTTCTGTCACAAGAAAACTGAGCTTACTGTCTTCTCCTATTGATGAAGAAATTTGTTTGCTTTGCAGGGCTGTTGTGGTGGATTGCATTTTAGTGATGTTCTCACTCTCAATCTTGAAACCATGACTTGGAGTTCCCTGGTTACCACAGGCCAGAAACCAGGTACAAGAGACAGCCACACAGCTTCACTGGTGGGTCACAAGATGGTTGTATTTGGGGGCACAAATGGCTCAAAGAAGGTCAATGATGTTAACATCTTAGACCTGAGAACAAAAGAATGGAGCAAACCAAGTTGCAAAGGCATTCCACCTTCTCCGCGGGAAAGCCACACGGCGACTGTCATGGGCGATAACAAGTTAGTGATATTCGGTGGTAGCGGAGAAGGGGAGGCAAATTACCTTAATGACGTCCATATACTAGATCTTAGGAGCATGAAATGGTCTTCTCCGGAGCTGAAGGGCGATCGGCCAGCTCCACGAGACAGCCATACTGCAGTTGCCGTTGGCAATAAACTCCTTGTATATGGTGGAGACTGTGGTGATCATTATCATGGTGAAGTAGATGTACTTGATATTGATACAATGTCTTGGTCAAAGGTGAGTAGTAATTTTGTTAGTGCACCTAGTAGTGCAGTGATTTTCTGTTAAGCAGATTGCTATTCAACATTCCTCTACCAAAATAACATGCATAATTTATGTATTTATGTCCTACAACACTAAATTACAAATCTTAACAGGATGACTTTTTTTCCTTAGCAAGATTTAATAATTTCCGCACTTCATCAACATATTTTGATGACTGAATTTCACTTAAATTCATGGTAATTTTGGTTTATGCAGCTGGCAGTCAAAGGATCATCTCCCGGTGTCAGAGCAGGCCATGCAGCTGTGAACATAGGAATCAAAGCAAGTACCTGAAAATATGTTTGGCTAGGTTCCAGTTGGATCTTTGTTTCTCAGATCTATAAATTATCTATATGTTTGTATACTGTAGGTTTATATCATAGGAGGAGTTGGCGATAAACAATACTACAACGATGTTTGGGTTCTTGATATGGAAGCTTGTTCATGGGTCCAGCTTGATATGCATGGTCAACAACCACAAGGGAGGTTCTCTCATACCGCAGTCATCACAAAAACTGATATTGCCATATATGGAGGGTGCGTTCAGCATAACTCAAAATCTGATAGTTTAAGTTTCATTTCGCTGTTTGACACCCTGAATCTTACAATTTTACAGATGTGGGGAGGATGAACGTCCTCTTAATGAACTACTTGTTCTGCAATTAGGGTCTGAGCATCCTAATGGTCACTACAACACCTCAATGTGCAAGTTCTTCGGCAAGAATTGGATTCAAGAGAAGCGGAAGTTTTTGAGAACAGAAAGTTCGGTTAGTCCTATTCGGTCATTTTGAAGCATCTCACTTCTGTATTTGAACCTTTCTGGGTTACTGAAATGGTGAAACCTTAACTTATATTCTGCAAACTCAATTATGCAGCAAAAGAGTGTAATGCTTCAGAGTGCAGAACTGGGTCATAACTCAACTCAACTGGATGCAGAAACAAAGAACCTCATCTTAAATGGTACAGATAGTTCTTAGCCTTAGATTCAGCCATTACAGTAATATTCAGGGTCGATAATTCTTGTTAGACAATGCTTCCTTTTTGTTTTCAATGGTATTAAGCATTGTTCTTTTATGTTCTAGATAATAGTAAGAAGAGGAAAACCAGTGATGCAAAGGTTTGGGATGTTGAATCAGAACAGGAGGAGCATTCCCTTTCCCTCTCTCAACATTCTTCTCCATCACAATCTGACCAAGAGCATAATTTGGTCCAGAAATTATCCAAGTCTGCTACTGAGTCCATTTTGCCTGGTAAACAACATGCTCACCATAAGGTGCAGCATCAGCATGAGCCTCTAAAGCTTATCCAAAGAACCAATCAAGATTCACACTTCTCAGGTTGCGAATCCCAAGGACAGTTAAGGACCGAGCCGTTCCTTCGCTCTAATATCCAGTCAAGACAGGAAGTACACTTCCTAAATGCAGATCAGAAACCTCTGCTTAGACCAGCTGTTCATCCCTTGGTAAGTGCATCAACATGATCATTATTATTTCTGAATTTCTCTTAAAGATCATGCAATGTCACAGTTTTCTCCATGTTTGGCTCTGTGCTAACTTAGTCTGATAACAGATTGGAGCTGAAGTTTTTGGAACGGTCGATGGAGCTTTCGATTCTGGGTACCTAATGACGGCTAATGTTAACGGCCAGATACTCAGAGGTGTATTGTTTGCTCCTGTAAGATATTTTACACACTTTTGAGCTTGGAATAAAGATATATGTACTTATGAGTGTTAGCCATATATCATGTAATTGTTTCATATCATTGTCTTGATCAGGGACCATGTACTAGAGCACCGAGGTCTCCTCTTAGTCCTCAAGGTCTAACACGTCCTTCTACAGCTTCTCAACATTTCTCAAGCGCTCATGCAATTCCAGTTCATTCTAAGCCACCTCAACAAACAAGCTGCTTACTGCAGCCTGAAAGTAGTAGTAAGATTCGGCAGCCTCACCAAGTGCAAATCGCCAAAGTCCAAGCGCCAAAACTGAACAGTGATTTGCATGGTGTAGTCCTCACTCTGGGAGGACCAGGATCTTGAATTCGCCTACAGGAGCGAACTCAGTTTTTGTGTTGCCTTTCAGTTGGATTATGTAAATTTGTAACAATGAAATAAGAATACAAGTTTTTGAGATGTTTGCATGCTTGGTCATATATTTGGGTTTGATGATGAAACTTACCTTTCTTGTTTTCCTGTGTCTTTATTTGATCTTTAAGTTTGCACATGCTCTTTGTTGCTTTATTGCATGAATTTTCTCATTTGTTTCAGAATTCAGTATACCTAGAATCTGGATATTCTGCAGATTAAAATGTTGAATAGTATATATTATGTTGTATAGATCAAACTTGTAGCCATTGGCATGCACTGAGCATGACTTCTGTTATGTTACTCTATTTGGATTCCTAAGGTAGTGTTTCTAAAAATGTCTGGGTTTCTTCGGTTTTCACTTATTAATAGATTGATTTAATAGGTTAATTTTAATTGTGTTTGAATGAATTAATGATATTAAGTTTTAGAAGTGTTTGAAAAAACTACGTGAGAAAAAAGAATTATTTTTTAGATAAATAAATTAATTATAAGTAAAAATTAGTTCGAAACTAAAAAGATACCTTTTAAAATCTTAATAAATAATATAATATATAGAATATATTTGAATTATATTATTAACTCCGCCTATGTTTATAGTCGGTCTCAAGCTCGGATAAAGATTAGGGTTGTGTTAGGCCTCGACAGTCAACGTAAAACTCTGTCGAATCTCATGAACATGGATCAACGAATATATTGCGC
>LTAE01013343.1:0-12708 GCA_001647135.1 Pontederia paniculata
AGCCCTCCGGACGATCGCACCCCAAACATGATAGGAAGTTTGTGTTGTTGGGGTCGCCCATTCATCAATCATCGGGCGACCTCCTCATTTCAGCCTTTTCCTCCGGTCGTCCTCTCTTCATCTCTGATCGACCGGAGGAAAAGGCTGAAATGAACTTGAATATATCCTGTTACAGAAATCAGCTCAAACAAGTTCATTAGTACAGGCTGAGTTCACTTACAAATTTGTGATCATTCAAAACATTCTCGGGATCCTAGATTCAACAAAAACTTCATATTAATTATTGACTATACTATTTATGTTTTGCAGTTATTTGTATTTACTAATATATTGTTTGAATGGTGAAAAGGTAGATGAAACGTCGATCTGAAACTTCTAATGGAAATAAAAATGATCTCATTCACCATAATGCAAAAAAATTCGAAGGTTGGTCGATCGACCTCCACTTGTCAACAAGTTGATCAAACTTAAACAAGATTTTGGAAGATGTTTCGATAGATATGGATCGAGGCATGAATACAAAAGTTGTAGACATTTTTGTTAGCTTTCCAAAGAATCAAGCATTCATCAATCGGATGTTGGTACAGAGAGTTATGACCAAAATAGTGAAGTTTTGTCAAGAAGAATCAATAGTTTCATAGTGGTCGGTCGGTCCACATCAATAGTCATTTTAATGACTATCCTGACAGATCGATCGACCGGTGCAGAGGAGCGGTCGACCGACCAATTTTAACAGTTATATTTTGGCAGAACGACCGGTAGATGGAGCGATTGACTGGTGACGAGCAGAATTGTGCCAACAGCTATTTTTCTCATGTCAAATCAAAGGAAAAAGAAGTACAACGTTTATATTGAAGACCAGAGGTTATAAAAGAGCATTTAGGAGGTTGCAACAATCAAAATTAAGAAGGATTCATCTTGCACATTTCCAAGAGTATCAAAGGACCACTTTGAGTAAAAAATATGCAAGTGTCTTTTCCCTTTCTTGTTGTTAAGTAATTTCATCTTGTAATAGAGAGATTGAGTGAGAAGTTTTCTTTGTAATCTTGAGCCTAGCTTAGCTCCATTATAAGAGATATTCACACATACCCTCTTCAATGAAGAAAAGTGTGAGATTCTGAGCTTTCTTGGAGAAGAGGTTTCATCTACTCTTGAAGTGGAGAAATGATGAGTTTAGTGTAATTGAGTCTTTCTTGTTCTACGAAGGAAAGCTAGTGGATCTTTGACGGTCTCGAGGTCGAGAAGTCAGGGCGAAAAAGTAGGTCAAGTTGGGGCCGAACCTCGTCAACAATTTCTTTGTCTTGAGTTTGCATTTCTCTCTTACTCGCTTTGCTTATTATCCTGCATTCTCACTTTATATTACTATTATTAATCACGGTAAAGGTCTTTTGGATTTGAGTTTTGCGATCAATCGATTTTGAGCTTCTATGTTTATTTTGTGAAATTGGTTTAAAATTTTTATTACATCAATTCACCTCCTCCCTCTCTTGGTGTCAAGTGATTCAGCAATTGGTATCAGAGCTTGGTCGCTCTTGTTTTAAAGATTTAACAATCTTAGAGCATGACAAAATTTTTTAGCGAAGGTCAATCCATTTTTGCTCCACTAAGCTTTAATGACTCATTAATTTATTGAAATTTTGTATAAAAGCATATCTATGTTCTATCGATATTGATATATGGGAAATAGTTGAAAATAGTTTCGAAAAGGCAAAGAAGATTTTAAATGGTGTTTCCATTAATCTTTCTTTTCTTTGAATATATGATTTTTAAATTTCACTTGTCATACTTGATTTTAAACCTCGAAATGCATTCTATTATGCTTTAAATTTGGAAAGCCTAAATCTTATTTAAAAATGCTTCACTTCCCATGAGATTTGAAAAGTTTTGTTAGCTAATTATGAAGGAAACAACAATGAGGAAAATGACATTACGAATGAAAGTGGAGGAGAAAGAAACGATTCCACATCCGATGAGGAATCGATTGTGTTTAATGGTAAATGATAATGTAGTCTCTACTTTCTCATATAATTCTATTAGTGATGATGATAATGATCTTGATTTCATTGTGCAAAAAGAATTTTCTTCTCTAAATCAAAATCATATTTCTCCTAAAAAAAATGAAATTTTAATTGATGAGCTTTATGCTATGAAAAATGATTTTGAACTATTGAAGAAAGAAAAAAGATGCATGCTTAGAAGAAAATAAAATTATTAAAAAGAAAATTGATTCTCTAAATTATATTCATGATTCTTATGAGTGTTTGAAATTTGAAAGTTGATTAAGTTGAATGAGATTTTGGAAAAGAAAATCTACTAAAATTTTTTTGAATGATCAATCTAATGGTGATAGTTATTAATGTGCAAAAACCGTCTCATATAAAGAAAAGGTTGCATACATTGGAATATAAACAAAAACGACAAACATTTTTTTAGAAAGAAAAATAATTTGAAAAAGTCTTGTGAATGCTCTCGTGATTATTCTAGAAAACTTAAAACATTTTTATAAATATTCATTCAAGTTAAATGATCTTCATTATGATACTTTAAAATTAAAGCATGATCATGATTATTTCTTAAAACCACATATTACTTGTCATTATTTTAGTACACATGGTCATTATGCGTTTAAGTGTAAAATTAGAAAATTTATGAATGATAGCATGAAGATGATGTGAGTGCCAAAAGGAACAAAAACTAATCTTGCTGGTCCCAAATAAGTTTGGGTACCAAAGAAAATATAGTTGCTTTTCTAGATATGTTTACTCATATTTAAAAGGAAAAAGATGCTTGGACAATAGAAGGAGATGATCTTATTGCTTCCAAGTTGCAAAATAAGGAGTGATTGCATAAGTGACACTTGAAAATGTCATATGAGATATTTTTTATCACACACAATGATTAAAAATTAAATGAAACTTGAATGTTATTTTAATCCTTGATGTTTTAGGATCATATGTTTATGTGATAACATGCTTATGTTATTAAATGTGTTATAGGACACAAAGTTTAAAAATGCAAATTATATTATGTCTTATTCAAGCTTGAGTATACATCGATTGAATGATACTATATTATGAATATGAATCTTAAATGTTTAAATGCTTAGCTTTGCATAAATATTTGTGATAATCCAAAATTGCATTATCCTTATGTGTCAAATGAAAGAATCAACATGTTTAGCATATATATTATTTGGACTTATAGATTTTTGATAATATTTTTACTCAAATCCAAATAAGTTTGTGATTCTTGAGTTTACATGTGAATTTAAAGATATGACTTGATTGATATTGTTTATTTGGATTATCACCAACTTGCTTGTTTAAAAGATTCATATGGCAAATCGTTACTGAAATGACTTTATAAATCTATTTGAGAATATCTTGTATTCAAAAGTCATGTGATGTATTTTCCTCCCATGAGTTTCTATCTTTAGTGAAAATTCATTCATATGTAATGTATGAATTTATAAGAAGCAAAGTTGGCCAAGGAGATCATTTACAAATTGATATATGCATCTCCAATTTAGCTTACTTTGTAGAATCATTTTGGTGAAATCTTTTGACATGATCATCGTCTTTTGAAATTCATATAATTCATGTCATGCAAAGAAAGCTCATTTCCCATCATTTTGTAGTTTTGAATAGTTATTCATAAAAGATCTAAATGTGAAAATGCTATGTATTATTATAGTTGATCATTTTGAAAAGGAATAAAAGAAGAGAAAGCACATTATGAAAAAAAATGTTTGAGCTTTGGTTGCAAATTAGTTCAACTCATGAGTGACTTGTCTTTTAAATATTATTTGAAATTTTAACTCATTGGGTCCATATGTGGATACATCATCACCTATATCGGTTGCTTTTATTTTTTATGCCTAGTTAGACATAAGACTTTATATGTGACATTTATTTCTTTTCGATATATGTATGATGATGCTTAACAATGTTTGTTGCATGATGTGGATAAAACCTTCATTTTGGCTATGCTAGTAATAAGAAAATTAATTTGCTTATGTTAGACATGAATATTGGGTACTTGTATTTTCATATACACATTTTATATGATACTTGCTTGAAACTACGCGCTTTAATTTTAAAATGCAAATGGTATGTTTGTCTTGATTATTGACGAAATTAGATATTGGATATCTCCTAAGTGTCAAAACTTATATATGAAATTGAAAATTATGATAAAACTCTATATAAAGATTCATATAAGGAATTCACTCTCATCTTGACAAGCCTATATAAATGTTTTTTAAAGGAGTTAATGTGCATATTGATATTATAACTTTATGAAAATCATATGATACATATTGTCATGCTAATGGGCATATGATATAATATAAGATAAGATTATCATTATGCTCCCATATAGATAGAAAATTGAATTTTCTTTGATATGGATCTAGGGGGAGCTCATTCTTTTGCTTAGGAGATTATGTATATGTTAATATGCACATCTCAAAAAATTTTGACGTGACCATCTTATATAGAAATTTGAAATCCTCATGACATAAGAAAAAGAAAAATTAGCATATTTGGATGGATAAAATTGGTGAAAGAGATTTAAAATTTAAATAGAATGGTAGATTAATGATTTATTCAAGAATCTATGACTTATTTTAATTCATTCAAAGTTCATATATTTGTGCACATATATAAGTTTCTCCTCCATTCTTTGAAATTCATTATTTTAAAAGAAGCTTTTGCATGTTGGTCACTTCTTTTGAAAAATGTCTATTGTGCAAAAAAAATTGAATACACATGAATGACATAAAGTTTGAAAATCTTTTGAAGATTGAAAAAAAATTAAGTAGAAATCATATTGGAAAAATGATACTTTAACTTTCATTGAGTTGCAATGTGATACATTGATAGTTAGATATATGATCATTCACTTGCTTCACTTATCATGGAAAGAAATGTATAATTCTATTATCATCATTGTCATTATTGTTATGCTTATTAATGTGAGAGTATTTTTATGATAAAGAAAGAAATGTGAGCTTGATGCATGCTTAATAAGTTTGAATCACAAACCAGTTAAAAATGGAAAATATTTTTGCCTATTAATGATTATTTTAAAATCATTTATGCATGTTGGTTAGATAAGATTATTTGATATGAAAAAATCAAGCTCATACGAGTGTTACATGATTTACTTATGCAAATTGATATGACGACTTTTGGTTATGCTAAATGAGCCTATAAGTATACTTGATTAATCTTTCATGCTAATACATTGACATTATAATTTTATTTGATTGCCATCTTAATATGATTATATTTATGGCTTCATGAATGATTTGTTTATAAATTGAACTATCTTTTTTATCATTCATTTGAAATGTCAATATAGTGCTTATACTCATATGATGTTAGAAATAAAAAAATATTTTAAAATGCTTATCATTATAAGATATTTCTTAAGATTTTTTTTAACATCATGATTATAATAAACACATTAATATACTTTGTTTATAATTTTTGAGCCTTGAGTGCATGGATCTATAAGTTTATGACTTGTTACACTATGAGGCATATGAGTGTGCATGGATCTTTTGACTCTTGATAAACTTTATTTGCATATCTTATTGATCATAATGATGAAAGTTGAAAAAAGTCAATATATAAGAGTTATTTTGATTATAAAATTTTACATTTATGCACGTGATTAGGAAGAGAAATATTTTATATGGATTATAATTGTTATGCTTGATACGTGCACTAATTAACTTATTGTATGACATGTTATTATAATAGTAAAAAAAATTTACATGTCTTGCAATAAAATATTTGTGCTTAATATTAAAATATTATAACATTGTTGTCTCAAAGTTTTATGCAAAATTTTGATTATATTAAATTTAATGAGGTGTGTAAGTGATGTGTGTAAAACAAACCTGGTTCCAGACTTTTAAGGTGTGAATTTCTGGAGTTGGGGGCAACCAAAATAGTTCAACGAAATAAAAAAGTTTTAAAATATTTTCTAAACACACACTTCAGCTGCAAATATACAGCCTCCATAGTAGTATTTTTGCATCGAATCCACAAGAAAATTAGATCTTCACAATTTAACTACTCTATTTAATCCTAAACTAAATCGGGATTGAATGTTTATGCAAGAAATGAGAAGCAATCAAGAACCTAAACTAGAAATGAAAACATAATTAGTTGTTTTTGGGATTTTTAGATTTACAGATGAGCAGGAGAAACTAGACACGAAAGCAAGAAGAAATGTATCACTCAATAATGAAAAAATGCTGAAACACGAGATGCATTTTCAGATCCATTATCATTGTTGAGCTAGAAAATCAGATAAAACCTGACTCAGAATTATACTAAACAGAATCCTACTACCCTCGTAGATTAGACTCTATAAGCAAAATCCTAAGAATCATGTAGGTAACTCTCGAATACCTATCGCTTCCTATCTTCTCTATTCTACCTTCACTCGTTAAGACTCCTCAACCATTAGCGAGGTCAGGTCAGCACAACGTAACACCCCTCGGCCTTACCTTTGCTGAACTTGGTTGAATCGTGTGCAACTCCTAAGATTCCACTCCCCTCTCCCCTCTCAGGTCATCGCAGTATCTAGCGACATCACACATCCCTTCGGATAGGTGTTGCAATGAAGGCACATACAAGTTCACCACATATGAACAACTCACAAACAAACAAAGATTTCAATAAATCACAAGAACAAATTGGAGAGTCCGAAATGGAAATGGAGTCAAATATAAATGTTCAACACAATATCAGAGTCTTTCAACACTCCCATGTCCCGGCTAAATATTTTAGCCAATCAAAGTTATTACAAAGAAACTTAAATCAAGAAAATCGGAATGCCTTTTAAAAGATAAAACACAACGTCACTCAAAATCACAAAAAAATTGTCCCTACTCCTTCCTTCTTCCTTGTTGAGATATGGAATTAATCGCACTAGAACCTAGCCTTAGATCTCTCTTCAGCTAGTTATTTTCTTTCTCCAAGCTCCTCCAATGGTTGCCCACCCCTCTCGGTGTGTGAACTCTCACAAAAGTGGTCTACATGTGTCTAATATACCATGGTGGTCCTCACCTACCCTTTTGACACATATTCTTTGTCATTTCCTTCAAGAAATACCCAAGAATATCACAGAAGAATCTTCTAATGACATATTGTTGCGTCTTGACTTTCGTGTATTTTGTTTTGTAGCAGCGTCAAGGTGTGAATCTTCTCTCTGGAGGAGTGTTCAAGGTGTGAACGAGTGTATACAGGCAGCCATCAATTCCAGAATTCACCAGGGTGTGAAACATCTCCACCTGGTTCTTGCATGAAAAGCAAGAATAAAACCACATAATTCACTCAAAAATGGGTTTAGCATGTGAAAGGTTAAACTCATAGTCATGAAATTCCAAAAAGTATAAAAGTCATAAAAATAGATGATAACATGCAACATGAATGTATCAATCAAATCCATCATAAAAGTATGACTCTACTTATGAAATTTAAGACCAAATTTCTTGTCATCAAAATTTCCTGAGTTTTATGCTTTTCCCATGAGTATTAAATCCTTATATTCAATTCTTAAGAATCATGCATAAGTTTAGGGGGGAGCAAAACTTGTATCATTTTTTATATGACAAAACAAGGGGAGAAGAAATAGAGAAAATATGGGTGCAGAATTGTCATGTCTAAGATTAAGTAAGAAAGAGAGAGAAAAATGCATGAACGGAAAAGAAAAGTATGATGCCTTCTAAAAATAACATATGCTTAGATAAGAAGTGAAAATATGAAAGGCATGTGATTTTGGAACATCAGATCTTGTCGATCACAATGACTAATTTGAAAATTCATTTTATGTAACAAAAGGGAGAGAAGTTGTGGAGTCATATTATCCTAGTTGTAAAAATAAATATGAAATTTAAAAGAGAATTAATAGACCTTGTGAACATTCGTATCTATTTGAACTTTATATCATAACTCCTTATGCTTATGAATTTGAATTGCTTATCTCTCATAAGTTGAAAATTTTGCACAAATTAAGGGGAGTAATCTTTGTCTCTTAATATGCTTAAATTGATTTTTTTTATGTGACAAAAAGAGAGATATTGTGAAAAGATATGAACCAAGTTGATATGAACTGAAAAGGAGAAAAGTTCATAGGTTTTATGCATATTCATCTCTTTGAGTTTTAAATCACGACACTTCAAAATTTATGAATTTTGATTGCATATCCCTCGTATGATGAAAATCTTGCATAAATTTAGGGGGAGTTATTTTCTCTCATATTTGCTTAATTTTTCATTCCCTTTTTTATGTGACAAAAGGGGGAGAAGAAATGAAGAAATATAGTCGTTAAGTTATCATATATGATATCAAAATGATTAGATTGTTTATATGGTAAAATCTTAATAGTATCATATTAATGGGAGTGAAATCTTTGAACTTAAAATATGTTCTTTCTTAATCTGAACATTTCTCATATTTCTCGGTTTGTCATCATAAAAAAGAGAGATTGTTGAAACATAGGCTTTATGCCTTATATCATTATGTTTTGATGGTACAAACCTTGAGTAATTAGAACTATCCAAAAGGGATTGCTTATTGACTATCCTATTTATGTTTTGCAATGATGTGTTTTTACTAATATATTGTTTGAATGTTGAAAGGTAGATGAAACATCGATATGAAACTTCTAATGGAAATAAAAATGATCCGATTCACCATAATGCAAAAATTCCGAAGATCGGTTGAACCAAGTCACAAGGTCGATCGATCGATCTCCACTTGTCAACAAATTGATCGAATTTCAATGTGATTTTTGAAGATGTTCTCGACATATCTAGATGGAGGGATGAATACCAAAATTGTATATTTTTTGTTAGATTTCCAAAGAATCAAAAATTACATCAATCGGATATCAGTACAGAGAGTTATGACCAAAATAGTGAAGGTCTATCAAGAAGAATCAATAATTTTATAGCGTTCGATCGGTTTGTGAAAATGGTCGACCAGTCCACGTCAGTAGCCATTTTAAATACTCTGACAGACAATCGAGTTGGTGCATATGAGTGGTCGATCGGAGCAACTCTAATGACTATCTTTTGACAAAACGGTCGGCCGATAGATAAAGTGTTTGATCGATGACGAGCAGAATTATCCCAACAACTATTTTTCTCATGTCAAATCAAAGAAAAAAAAGAAGTGCAACGGATATATTGAAACAAGAGGTTATAAAAGAGCATTTAACAGGTTGCAATAGTCAAAATTAAGAAGGATTCATCTTGCACACTTCCAAGAGTATCAAAATAGCACTTTGAGCCAAAAACATGCAAATCTCTTCTCACTTTCTCTTGTTCTTAAGTGATTTCATCTTGTAAAAGAGAGATTGAGTGAGAAACTTTCTTTGTAATCTTGAGAGTGACTTAGCTCTATTATAAGATAGGTTCACACATAGCCTCTTGAGCGAAGAAAAGTGTAAGATTGTGAGCTCCCTTGGAAAAGAGGTTTCGTCTACCTCTTGAAGCGAAGAAACAACGAGTTTGGTGTAATTGAGTCTTCCTTGCCTTACGAAGGAAAGATAGTGAATCTCCGATGCTCTCGAAGTCGAGAAGTTGGAGTGAGAATGCAGGCCAAGTTGGGGTCGAACCTCGTCAATAATTTCTTTGTCATAAGTTTGCATTTCTCTCTTATTCGCTTTACTTATTATCTTGCATTCTCACTTTATATCACTATTGTGTTTATTCATGATAAAAGACTTTTAGTTTTGAGCTTTAAGATAAATCGATTTTGAGCTTTTGCGTTTATTTTGTGAAATCGATTTAAAATTTTTATTACATCAATTCACTCCCCTTCTTGGTGCCAAGTGATCCTACACACTCTACCATATGGCAAAATGGCCTTCTGTAGATGTTAGGAACTTTCATCTTTGACTTAAAACTTATTTTGACTGATTAACAATATTTTCACGTATGGGAAAGATCTTGATAACATAAATCCTTTGATAAATATTATGAAAATCTTATGTGACATAGACCATGTCCTAGAATAGATCAATTAATAGACTCAGACCATGTCCTATGTGATGTGGATCGTGACCTATCATCTAGATCATAGATGAAGCAGAACACGATCCATATCCTAGTCGACACGGATCATATCCTGGATGATAGACGTAAACTATACTCTAAGTGATATAGTCATATTTGTGTGACATTACAAAATCATGACCGACACAAACTGTGCAGGATTAGATATTGGTTGTGTCCGCCTAGATGTGAATGTGATATCTAACCATAAGAACTACAATTTTCGTAAAGAAAACATCACGAAAAGAATATTTGAACTATGATAAAGTCTAGGTATCTAATTTAATATACGATGCAAAAGGAATATATGAACTATGATAAAATTTAGGTATCTAATTTAGTATACGATGCAATAAACTATCACATTAAATCATTATTAAAATATTAAGCTTTTCATCTTCATCTTTTAAAAAAATTACATATATAAGGGGTCTGCCTAAAAACAACATCTCCTAATTAATGGTGTTGTGTTCCCTAACATTTTTTAATTCTCTTCTCCGTCATTTGCATTGCGGCTGATTATTGTTGCCTTCTCATTGATATCGAGAGAGGAGGAGGAAGAGAGATAAAAAAGAAAGAAATTTCATGATAAATAAGAAAATGAAAATAATAACTCTTAAAAAAATTACGTGACTTAAAAGATTTAAATAGAGGAGTTGGAAAGTGTCCATGTTCTTTCTTTTTTTCTCGACTTATTGAAGCCGCTTGTTACAGAAACATGTAACATATTAAGCTTTAGGACATGAAATGACAACCTACTTGCATGTCTGAGTAAAAACAAGTTAAAGAAAAACGACGATTGTTTAAAATTTCTAGTTCCTCAAGTTTCCAACCAAATATTGTTTCGGAAGGCAATGCCATGCAGCAACCTTACAGATGTTAACATATTGTATATATTGGCATTGAACATCCCAGTATTGCACACGCAAGGATATCAATTGCCAACTTATCAATCTTTCTATATAAAAAAATTTCTGTTTGATTAATTTAATTGCAAATGCACCTAAACCTTTTAAAACAATAATGACTCTAATTAATAATCACTTAAAACCTACTGATAGACGTGTCCAAAGATCAATATCTTTGCAGCAAAGAAATAACACAAAATGCCATGAATCACAAGCAAGTCCTGGATTCATGGAAAATCTCTAAACTCAGTTATTTATTAACAAGCATCCATTAAAATTAAATGATTATTATTAGGATCTTATCCATAAAAGAAAAAAAGGAAAAAAAAAAAAGGAAAAGCGGTGTGGGACCTGCCTCGCATGGTCCTCATAGCCGAGGCTTGCAAGCAAACGTAGCAGCAAGCAAACGTAGCAGCAAGCAAAGCAACGCGAAACAGCAGCAGCTGTCGGGACGTTGGTCGCCCAATCCCCATCCTACGGCCCTCCGGCGTCACCGAGACACCCTCGGCGTCTTCATCCTGCACCTCCTTCCGCACCCCCGTGATGGCAGCGTGACTGTGATTGGACTTTGCTTCCAAGTCACCCCTACCGATTCCCCCTTCCACAATTTCTCTTACTTAAAACCCCCGCACTCTTCACTGCTCCGGGCTCCAGGTCACCAAATGTTCCTTGATCTGGCCGGGAATCAGTAAAAGATTTGATCTTGGTTGTGTTCCGGTACTGAATTTGGTGCTGTAATGTCTGTTATCTTTGAATTGTGCCTAAAGGTTGTGCATTTTGTGATATTTTTTTTTTGCTGATCGATCGAGTTGTAATGCTGTGTTATCTGTGCGTTGCATGTAGATTTTGTGGAGGTGGTCTGGGTCATACCGGGACGAGCTAGTGGTTACAGTATCCCACTTGATAGCTAGGATGTTTTCTGTAACATAATTATAACGATTCAGATGAATTTTGAACTCTGAAATGGCTAAAATTTATGTTTGTGCTATGAAATTTCAAATAACTGAGGTTTCTTTCCTGTTCATTTTCATTGATTGTGTACTAAAGTTGTGTACTACGCTTGCTTGTTCTTTGGCATAGTCCTCAGTACTATTCATGGCAGTACTTCATTTGATTGCTTGGTTGTGTTTTATCATTAGAATTTTCTTTTAGAACTGTCAAATTTTATGTTGACAACCAAAACAGTTTCCTAATAATTTTAAGGGAGAGCATCATTCATGTTTTAAATAGATGTGTAACGCTTTTTTTCTAAAAGCAAAGTCTAATGCATATATTGACCATTTACATACTTAAGTTGTAGCGTGCTCCTTGTGTTGAGTACTTGTTCTCTCCCAACGTTTTCTTAAGCCTCTTGTATTTATATACTTTTAATCTCCTAAATTGATTTGTCTTCTGGGACTATGGCACATTAGTTTTTATAATACTTTGTACAAGAACTTTAGCCATATCTTATCACCATTGTGTGTTTCTTTTTTGCTTGATAATCTGTTTAATGGAAATGTAGGGCCAATTAATCTGATTTTCTTGCACTGGATGCACTGAAAGAAGCATGGGTCCTGTGGCAACATCTTTCAGTTTCAAATTTTGTGCCTTGTTTTTGCTATGTTGTATCAATCAGTGCTTTGCTTATGAGTTCGAAGCAAGCCAGACTGCACTGCTTACGGTTAATACTTCATCACAGCAAAAGATTCCTGACACTCTTTTTGGAATCTTTTTTGAGGT
>LTAE01013346.1:0-12704 GCA_001647135.1 Pontederia paniculata
CTTGGTCAAGGGTGTTACATATGGTATCAGAGCCACTCCGCGTGGGCCTCTGTGTCATCATAGGAGATCACTCAACGAGGACGTTGAGCCCCTTGAGGGGGAAGGATGCAAGAGGCATGCCTTGGATTAGTCCCACATGCACAAGTCACGGGAGAGATGCTGGGTATATATGGGAACATGCCCTTCATTAGGTGTGACGCATTTTGGTAAAACCATGCGGGCTAAGGCCTAGAGCGGACAATATCACACCTTGGTCAAAGGTGTTACACCAAAAGTGCAAAAGGCAAAAATACCATAGGAGATTATTACAAATGTGCACTCCAAAATCCAAGAAGTGTTTTGGCCAGGCAAACAGCAACGCCCTGGAGCATCTGGTCTTGTAGGCACGTAGAGGTTGATCACCCCTGGTTCCAAAAGGAAACCAGAAACGAGTTTCAGTGATGACATCAAACCATAGCTGCCCAGCCCTAGACTAAATAGTCCTCGTGACCATGCAGTCGAAGAAGATGTGAGCAGTATCTTCGATTTCAGGTCAAACAGCCTGCAGCTTAGATCTACACCTGGCACCCACTTGGCTCTATAGGATTTAGTTAGCAGTCTCCTTCTCTTAGTAACCATGCAAAGATCTTAATTTTCAGAGGCACTCGGGCCTCCATATCAACCGACAGTCCATCAGACGGTTCATCTCCCGTGGTTCCAAGAGATGTGTATATCCTATGAGCCGCATCTCCAGCTGACCACTTCAATCCAACACGCCCATCACCAGAGAGACTTAAATCAGTTATGTGTTCCAATAGCAGAGAGGGTGAAGCAAAAATCAGCCTCCAGCTTCCCATGTCAAGATTAAGGTTTATTACTTCTTTATTTGGTTTTATAATATTTGTTGAGCATTAAAGGAGAAAAAAATTGAGATGTCCAATGTAATATCTTTGCCCACCAATATATTGTATGCTTTGGGCCTTTATTTGCACGATTTTAAAACACATTCTGACAAGTCAAAGACATGTATGCATATATACCCAACATTCCTCTCATGACTTCCCTAAGTAGGATTAACCGAAGGCATGCCATCACACCCTTCCCCCCTTGGGGATTCAACGCCGTTGTTGAGTGACTGATCCCCATTATGCAATAAAGTACATGTAATAATTGAAAAAAGAATGAAAAGAAAAAGAAAGGTAGCAAAGAAAATAAACAAGTGGGAATTGGTGGATGTTTTCACGTAGAGTCCACGGGAGCAGGACATCGATTTGGCCGTGTGTGAGGTATATTTTTAAGGCATTATAGTACATGTGAAGTGGCTCGATTTGACCTTGGGTCTTACAATTTTAAAATACACCCTGATAAACCAAAGGCATGTCCACATATATATCCAACATCCTTCTTAAGATTTGCCCATGTAGAACCAACAGAAAGTGTGTGCCTCTACACCATATCAAAATCACTCCCTTGACTTGCTTATGTGAGACTAACAAAAGACGTGCCTTTACACCTTTCCCCTCTAGGGGGATTCAACGTCCTCGTTGAGCGACTGATTCATACCATGGCACAAAGCACGCAAAGAGTGGCATGTATACCATAAGCAACATATTTGCCCGCCAAGTTATTGGCACATTGTGCCTTGGCCCGCAATTTACAACGGTTCCTCACAAGTCAAAGGTATGTCGATAAATATACTCAAGATTCCTCTCGTGACTCGCCATGTGGGACCAATCGAAGGCTTGCTTCACATCCAACCCATCCCGATTTCAAAGAAAAGTCTCGTCCTACTTCAATATCAGGATCAAGAACGAAACAATATGCTAAACTGCTAGAACATCCTAGAGTTCTTTATAAATAAAAAACGTACATATATTTAAATAAAATCAAACTAGGACATCATGATATTATCTCATTTTCTGTAAAAATTTATACTTTTTTTGAAGGAAAAACTTCTTTGTAACAGTTATGTTCCTATTTAAATCATGATGCCTTGTTTCCCAAATCCAAATTAAATCAATATTGGACCAAATTAGGTGTCAAAATTTAAATTGGGATGGTAGTGAGACAATCCCATCTTAATCTTGAACCTAGTTTTGCTCACACTAAGGAGCATTATTGAAGTTAATGGTTATGCATCGTATTAACTAAGAAAGAACTGATGTAGTACTTGAAATACATATTAACAAAAAAATGTAGGTTTCCTATCAATGATGAATAAAAAAGGGGTCATTCAAAATGATAATATGCAATTGTAAATTATCATTCTCACATAATAAATTAGAAACAATATTTGGAAAAATGTAAAAAAAGGTGCATTCTCATAAAAAATAATGATAGTCCTTACAAGCTTTTGACCTGAATCCTTATACCATCTCCTAATGGCAAAGTGAAAGGATCTTCGAGTCTAATCTATTAAATATGTGATATTGAAGGCATATACAGCAGAACTATTTAGTAATCAAAGATATGTTGTTTCTCTCATCAGAGACACGACTCTGAGAAGTAAAAGGTAGTTGCCATACAGCATTCAATTTAGACATGATTCTTATACGTCTAAATCTCATGTCTAGTATCATTTATACTAGGATTTGCTGTCAAATAATGTTGCAAATTTAGCATCATCAGCAATCTTATGCAGTGTTCTATCATGATGACTTGCGGCCATCACTTCATATTTTTGGCAACAAAAGTATCTTCAATCAAATTCTGTGCTGTTGCGTTATTTGGCTATTTTGATCAAGGTCCGTGTGTACACCATGGTATAATATACTGTATGTTGAGAGACTTACTCATTACATAAGTTAAAAGTATATGTTTCTATGATCAACTAAAAATAATATATAGCTTTGCCCGCTCATTGGTACAAACTGCAGCTACTGTGAATGACAAATATAAATGGTGAGCAAGCTCATAGGGTACTTATCCTTTCATACAAAACTGAAAAGTGGGAATATGCAAAAAAGTTACCTCAACAGAATCAGAGAATTTCTTTTCCCCTGTGCTTGATTCTGCGTCATCAGGACATAACTCTAATACATCCTCTCTAATTTCTTGTTCAATAATTACATCAGATTTGAAGTCAGTAATGCCAGCAACCATTTGAGGTGAATGCTGTATTTCAGATGTTGCAATAATAGGTTGGTTTTCTTCTTTTGCACAAGGTAAATTATCATTCAGAACAAAAGCACCTGCAATTATTAGTGAAATGTTCGCATAAGCTTTTATCCTTAATGAAATAATCAATGCATTAGCTGATGTGCAAGAAGATTTCTTAATTTCTACTTCTAAGGGTTGATATTGAGTTACAGGCCTTTCCTCACGGCAAACTGCATTATAAAATTGTCTGGATACTTCCGACAGAAAGACAATAATATGCCACCAATATTCTTTTGTAAAACAGGTTGCTATTTGCTAGAAGAAAAAAGCTGATAACAAGAGCTACACACACACATACATGTATATGTGTGTGTATATATTCTAGTATAAAATAAACTATATGTCTATTTAACTTGATCTATGTTGCGTATGTATTGGCATTGATACCAGGTACAAATGGGAGAGGGAGTCACTTTCACCCCTAACTGTTATTTAATACCATCAGATGATTGTTCCCTTGAGACTAGCCCTAGTTTTTCCATACACATCTACAGCATGCATGTCGAGTCTCCCAGAATTATTAGTGAAAACTATAAATTGGTAAGAAAATATAAATTATAAGCTTAATACAAACGACCACTTCAAATACGACCGCCGAGCGCGGGGACTTAGGGACGCGGCGAGAGCCACCAGCCGCGCCCTCGGCGTCGCCCGAGGACATGCAGGGGATCTTGGAAAAGTTGCAAGTATCTCCAAGCCCTTCACTGCAAACAACAAATTAGAAACAGTCACGATACAAACATAAATTACTCAGATGTGCTAGAAATGGCATTGCATATCTTTTTTACTCCAACTATTCCCTCTCCAAACTAAGATATGCAGATGGTAATTACCTTTTGGTGAGCTCTCGACGAAGAACTTAGGGCACCCACGGCGAACTCATCGGGAGCCCTAACGTCGCCAGGAGTCCCCTCCCGACGGCCACCACCTCTCCTGCTCCTCCCCCATCCACTACCCCTTCCCTCCTTCTCCCTCGTCTTCTAGAACTTGAACGGCGTTCGCCCAGCGAAGTCCGTCGTCGAGCAGTGTGCCGCGGGAGGTGACGAGGACGCCTCCGCTCCCTCTCCCACCCTCGCTCGACGCCAGTCTGCAGCAGGACGGCCCCCTCCAAGAGCCCTTGCGATCCTCCCCTCGATCGCCGGTCTCCTCCCCTCTCACCCGGCCGCATCTGCACATCGCCTCCTACTCCTTCCCCCTCCTTCCTCGTTCCCCCTCCCTCGCCACCTGCAGTTCCTGATCCAGAGTTGTGCACCCTCAGCTCTGCCCCCTCCACCACGTCGTTGGAGAGCAGCGCGCTCGAGAGGGACCAAATGAGGAAGAAGCGTCAAGAGGCCCATAACGACTGGTCAAGGTACTCCTCTAGGGATCAGCGTCGGCGGAACTCCATCCTCTGTTTCAAATGTAGGGGCCGTGGTCACGTCGCAAAGAGCTGTTCTGAGCCCGGAGAAATGCGTGCGCTGCGGACAGAATGGTCACCGACAGTTCACATGTTTGGCCCCTCCACTGGAGCACCCACCGGAGCGCCCACATGAGCTGCCAAGGAAGAAAGTGATGAAGGAGACTTCGAACACCTCCAGGCAGCATACAAAGATTCCACAGCCCATCATCACTGTTCCATGGTATCCGGAGATTCAATGGAACTCGGATTACTTCCGCACGTGTCTGGTCGGCGAGGCATCATAGGAAATACCGAACTTGGAGGCGGTGCGAGAGGCTGTGCAAGCTGAAACAGGGACGGCCTCTGGTTTTGATCTCTCAGCACTTTCACGGCGTACATACATCCTCTCTCTCTGCCCTGGGCAACCAATTCCATCTGTCATCTCGCTGAAACCATCCGGCAACATCACCTGGAGGCCTTGGAGAAAGCAAGATGGCACCTGGAGGCCTTGGAGAAAGCAAGATGGTGCTGTCCAAACACCATTCCCGGCAACAAGAACGGTTCTTTTCCAAGGAATCCTGTTGCATCTACGCTGCAAACACGTCCTGGAGACCATCACCACAACCTTTGGTCGTATCACGTCGATGGCGATACCGATCATGGGGTCACCAGACCTATCCACAGTCAGGGCAGAAGTTGTGCCTTCCCCTGGTACGCGTCTCCCGCCGACGGTGACTCTATGTGCTTGCAGCAGCTGTTTCCTCGTTAGGATCCATTCACCACCTCCGGAGAAGAGATCATGGGCGGGTGTTGTTGCCGGTAGCAACAGCGCCACAACGGGCAGCAGCAAAGCACGTGACAGTACGGAGAATCCCATATCAGCCACTACAACAGTGATGGCCATGCCACCTTGGTTGCCAACTGTTGAACCTCCCCTCCAAGACAGTGTAGTAGCAGGGCCCACCATGCCCACAACAGCTGTCAACACCCTCCAGTCAACAAAAGACCCTACCACAACCTAATCATTTTGAACCCGAGTCCAGCCACAAACTTGGGATGAACAGTGAGCCTATAGTCAATCCAAGTATACCTGAGCCCAATCCATGTGACCTTGAACCCACTTCCCCTGAACTAGAGCATGATCTTCCCGAGTCTGAGCTCGAGCCCGAGCTCGATGGCTCCCACATCCACACACAGTCGAGCCAGGGTCCGATGTTACACTACTGTCTTCACCGCCGCCGCCAGGGGACAATGACTCTCGAGCCTACATCCATCCGCCTAGACCGCTCTAGGGGAGATGGTTGGACATGGATTTTTTTTGAGAGAATGGTTGGACATGGATCTCCGGCCAGTATTCAACACGAGGAGTATACATGCAGTTACTCCCAGGAAATACACCCTCGGACACAGTCAGACAGACTATGTCAATATCTGGCATTCTCGCACACCCCTTAAAGTCAAGATTTTCGCGTGATTATTGAGGAGAGGCCGACTTATCACTAGTCTATAAAGCTAAATGGGCTCCACATACGGATATCACATGTGCTTTGTGTGGGTCGTAAGAGGAGGACATATGCCACCTATTTTTTGCATGTAGCATAGCCATAGAGGTGTGGTGACGCATTGGGTGCATGGTAGACAAATTTTGGAGTTCCCTCAGAGCGCCCAGCACACGCCACGGAGGGACGAATGACGCTTGGTGGGAATAGCTCTTGCTACCATGTGGGGATATTGCACCATATTCAGGGGAGAGAGGTGTTATGTTAAGAACATTGTACACCACATCCTGTTTTTTATCAGCGAGTAGGGACTTGGATAGTTTTTGTAAGGGAGCTCACACCCCTTAGGCATGGTGAACTTTTCACTATTGTTTTTTCTTTTACTAGTAAAGTTATAGTTTTCAAGTTGAATAAACAAGGATAGTTACCGATTTGTGTAACAATCCTTTTCTCCTTCAAATAAAAATTGAAAATTATGTGTATCACATAATTTTGTTGAAAATTTTGTTTGTGACTCACCTGAGGCTGCATTTGTGGCCCTTTGGAACAAAAGTAATGTATGTGGTAAAGCCAAGATTGCACTTAAGGTAAACACACATGAAAGCACTGAGGAAAGTTTTGAGGAAGGGAAAGCACACAAGAATTGCTTGAAAATTAAGCAATTTGTATTCGAAGTGGGAAAGTATAAGCATTTGCGGCAAGAAGACAACTGTGTGTGGAGCTATACTTGCTTTACTATATTATCAGAAAGGGCATGAGGGGCCTTGACAAGGGTGGTACTGACGAGCTGGAGCTACTAGAGACAGGGTTTCATCAGGTAGGTCCATCCCTCTCCTCTTCATTTCCCATGTTAAATAGCCCCATATAAACTTCTTCTTTCACTTCTTCTTTAAGCTTGAAGATCATGGGAGACATCATCATTTGATGTTTCAGATGACATCAGAGAATTGCTGCAAAGCCAATCTAAGAGTCTTTCGGTGTGAATCCACAATGATCTGATCTTTACCTTCATCTCTGTTAAGAATATAAATATAAAGATGTTGGTCTTCCTATCGGCTTAAGCTTTTAGCATTACTGGAATTGCATCTAATTTAACATGGTATCAGATTCAGAGGTCCTGAGTTCAAACCTCGATGTTGCTCGTATTAAAAATTAATTTCCTCCCTATGTTGTCCACGTGTTGGGCTTTGGGTTAGACCAAAGTTGTCAACGGCCCACACGTGATGAGGAGTGTTAAGAATATAAATATAAAATGTTGTTCTTCCTATTGGCTTAAGCCTTTAGGATTGTTGGTAGCGCATCTAATTTAACAATCTCAATCATCATTGATGGTAGTCGCGGGCACGTAAAAGCAAGATTGAGAATCTTTGGGTGGGTAGAACTAGCTATTTTAAATGATTGTTCTCTCTGAAGTACATCCAAAAACTCATGCTCTTTGATACTAACAATAAACACTATAGGAGAATGATCCATCAATTTCCAACAATTATTTGTTGAGAATCTTCATCCATGGCATTTTATTTGCCATGATATTTCAATAGATGTCATACTCATCAACAACAATCATAAACCTTCATTCAGCCTTGTCGCAGGTAATCCTCATCTACATTGTGTGTTCTCTAGTATCTAAACTGTATCGCCCATTTTATTTTTAATTTTATCTTCCCAATCTGATAGGTATTTACTCAAGTTCATTCTTATCTCAACACCTGCATGTAGGAAATGTATGCTAGTATATTGCTAACTTTCTATTAGTAGATGGTTTTTAACTTACAATTCTTTGATCATTTATATGGAAGCATTGGTTGTCATGTTTACAAAGGTATTTTCATTGTTACCATTAATATTCTTTTAGGGGTGTGCTATTTGATTACTAGAATGCAGCAGAATAGTTCTTGTGGATATCTGCATGTTGGGGAAAAAAAGAAAACTAATAAATCACTTAAACGTATGTACGTCAATGTAAAGTCTGGAGCATTACTATGGTTATCTTGGTGATGAAAGGTCATTCTGATCATGTCAAGAATTATGCTTCTTGAGAAGGATGTGCAGAAGTATGTTACATGATTAACTTCTTTAGATCAAACAAAAGACTAATAAATCAATTTTCTAGTAAAAGGGGCAGTTTGTGTATGTACAATAAATGCTTAGATAAATGCCAAAAAAAGAAGTTTCTAAGTAACCACATTTTTTTGTGAGTGGGATAGGTAACCATCCATTCTATTTAATTGTGGATGTATTACATATATATGTTACGATTAATGTTCCATTCCTCAACGATTCTCCCACCAAGTTCATTGTACAGCTACAAAGAGGTAAAGGGTGCCAGCCCGCATCGTCTTGATTCATAAATCTGAATACGTCAATCCGGAACACCAAATCTGAAGGATCTCCAAAAAATTGATCCTTACCACGAGTCAATCTGTAAACAACCAAATCTCTGCTCCACTTCTTGTGCCACCATACAATCGAAGAAGAGGTGGTTTACCTTTTGGCAAATCGAAAAAAACACGACCAGTACTCGCTTCTTTGGCCTATCTTAGTCAGTAGCATCGAGTTGGTAGTCTCTCATGGCGGCTAAGAAGCCAAGCAAATATTTTTATCTAGTTGGGAACCTGCAGCTTCCATATCATGCTGCACAGTGCCAATATGCATCCTTAAATAAGCACCTTTGAGTCGGCTCCACCTTCAGGATTTTCTAGAAGACGCCTTAAAAGATGCACTGACAAATAGCCCTCCATCAGCCACCATACAAAAATGAGGCAGTACTAGAGGACCAATCAATCTTCAATCACAAGGGAGTAGGGCTATGCTTAGTTCATTTGTGAAACATCGAGATATTACTTCAGTGACAAAGGAGCATGTTTTAGCATCAATTAATATTTTTTGAGATGGAACATCAATCGATAATGTTTCATAGAGTAGTATTGCAATATCGTCTTGATGCAGTTTTTTTTATTTTACAAAGACTTGATGCAGTTGAGTCTTTAACGACCAAGGAAACCAGTGAGTGTAGTTTTTGCCCTCATCAACTTTGTTTTCACACTTGAACTCATTCCCGATAATGGTATTACTTTGTTTAGTGCACTTATGTAGTTAGTTATTTCAGGTTCCACACTAAAAGGAATAGTGTTGAATGAATAAGCATTTCTCTGTTTAGTGTACTTTTATAGTTGTTTTAGGCTCTACAGTAAAAAAGAATAGTGTTTAAAAGACAAGACAAAATGAAATGTCATGTGAAGAAAGAATAAACAAAGGAAATTTGTGAATAGTCAACCTTCATGCAAACTTGACTTTGTGGATAAGGCTCTCCGCATGGGTAAACTTGCTTTCTGCTTCTTGTGACGCTCCATCCCAATTTTTTTATCTTCTGCCCCAGTTATATTGCAAATACAACTTACCTTCTGGTCATGAACACAACCCTGGATAATTTAGTAGAATAACATCATGATGCATATAAAGTTATTTTTATTTAATGCAACAATATAAAATAAGTTGATCACACATGAAACCGTCAGAATTTGATGAAATGAAATATTTGAAACTCCTTTGCTCATATAGTAAGTAAAGTTTCCATAAATAGGCTAGTTGCATTCTTATAATTTTGGGATAATGAATAAGTAAATTATGGGTTAATGGTGGGTTAATAGATCTAGAAACCCCACTAGTGAGTTATACTAAAAATCTATATGTAGTTGTGCTCTTCTTTATTCAAATATGAGTGAAAACTCTATCCACCTGAGTTGTAACTTTTTCATTTTCGAAAACAGTTGTGGTTCTTCTCCGTGGTGCATGCAAATTCAATTGAAGGTAATGGACAATTTTTAGAGGCAAATGGACATCAAAAACTTATTTGAATCCAAATCCAAAAGGGTTTCAGTTGTCCTCCCTATCCAGCAACTACCTAAAGGTTCATTTTGAAACTAAGGGCATCCCATATTTTAGCTAACCATATTGATGACCAAGATTACCCTAGACCTCCAACGACTGAAAGGCTCTTTGAAATTAATTAAGTGAACATAGGGTTGTTTTTTGATAATGAACTGGATTATTGATGAAGAAAGCTCCAGGGAAGGCTATGTATGGTTAAGTTATGAGAGCGACTTCCGGTTACCAAATGATAACAAACAAGATTAAGTCTGGTATGAACATATTGATTTCATTGATATTGTACAATAGGAGGCACCTAACGTTATTGTCGTTCATGTCATTTATTGAAAGATACAGAAAATGCTAAAGTTAAAGACTTGAATTACACATTGTCATTATATAATCAATGCATATAAAATATGCCATGCTATTTCTTATAATGGTTATTGATGCATATAGAATATAATTATGCTAATTATCGAGATGGGGTGTTTCATTACATTCTTATGTATAATGTGTAAGAGCGCTAAAGGATGGCGTGTCATCCAAGTTGTTATGGCCTTGCATATTGGACGCAAGCTCATGAGATGGATTTCTCTTATTGTATCCTACAAGTGATTGGTATTTTTTTAAAGGTATAAATGATTGATAATGGAAATGCTAATGGACGAAACAAATGAGAAAAATGCTCATGACAGATTGATATTACACATGAATGTGTATGAGGATAAGTTGAGTCTGATTATCATATGAATTTATGTCAAAAGTTATTAAGCTTCAACTAACCAATCTTAAGTATTAATGTTTGTACCTATTCGTGTTATAGCTGAAAGAAGAAGAAGAAGAAAAGATTCATCAATGTGACATCCTGAGGTGTCTTCGAATGCGATGAGACGTTTTTGAGGGGTTACATAAGCAATATATTAATAGAAAAAAGAAAGAAAGATAAGAAATCCTCGACTGGGACCAGCTTTTGTTTGCTGCTCTCATGGGCTGAGATTATTTTCCCCTAACTCGAGTTTGTTTAACTTTTCTATAAGAAACCAGTTTGCCACTATCTAAAAAAATTATATGATTTAAAATCAAGGGTAAACGAGGTCCATATATAAACATTATACCATCAGAAACTAAAGAATATGCAAACACAATTGGGCATACGTAGAAGCTAATCTGACAGAGGAACTAAAAAATAGATGAAAACACTTGAAATAAAAACAAGGGTTAATCTAAACCTGAAAGTTAAAAAAGATGTAAACAGTAGAGCTCAGAAGGAAAGGAAAAATAAAGTAAACCTGAAAGGTAAAAAAATGATTAGGGAGGGCACTCCGGACGCAGGCAACTCTGAGCAGATGGTCGAGCCTATCATGAATGGAACAAAATAGTAGATTCCTAGATCAAGCGACCAACCTAACAGGGGCAAAAACTGGAGGAGGAAATTCGATAAACCTGGAGAAAGAAGAACGGCAAGCGATCATCTGGAGACTTTGAGCGGGAGTGGAATCCACACACACAGAGAGGAGAGAGAGAGAGAGAGAGAGAGAGAGAGAGAGAGAGAGGTGGGCTGTCAACTGCTGAACACGCGGAATGCTGCGCGCGCGAGGCCGAGAGGGCAAGTGATTCGGCTTACGACGCCTTCGCTCGTCTGAAGNGAGAGAGAGAGAGAGAGAGAGAGAGAGGTGGGCTGTCAACTGCTGAACACGCGGAATGCTGCGCGCGCGAGGCCGAGAGGGCAAGTGATTCGGCTTACGACGCCTTCGCTCGTCTGAAGCTGTCTCCAATTTTAGGGCCCAGCGATCTACTTAAGAGTTGCATTCATCGTTATTCGGGCTTCTTAGTTGCCTTTTCTTTTTCAATTTGTGGACTGGACTTCTTCGGAGGGTTTCAAGCTTTTTCTAGTAGTGAGAAGTAGAGTGCATTCATTTAATGATCACTTCTATATCTTCTCAATCATCCTTCTAAAAATTTTAGATAATGGTATCATTTATAATTTATTCAATTTTTGAGAATAATTAAATTATGTGAGGGTAAGAAAAAATTTTAAATAGATGAATTAGGAGGATATAGATATGTCCTTATTTAATATCCGAAAGTCCACATCCCCCGCTTGATGGGTGAATTCAAGTAACACTCTTTTGAAGTTGTTAATTTGCATCAATTAATAGTCCTTTGAGATTTCAGTTACAGTAAGCTTAAGCATTAGTGTTACTCCCTAAACTCTAATGCTTAAACTTACTTTAAATCACAACTTCCATCAAGACGTAAGCTCAATAATTCTACCATCAGCCAACTCCTTTTTACCCTCACAAAGGGAAATAAAAAAGAACTATTAGCTCTTTAACTACGAGTCTATTTGGATAGTGGGTTTAGGCCGGATAGCATGGGAAAGAAAGGGGCAGGCTAAATTGATATTAGTGTAACGTCTGAAATCTATACTTCGCCATGTAACAGAATATAGACTTAGAGATCTACTTTGACTAAAAGACTGGTCAATAATATACGGAAACAATAATAAAACTCTGTAATTAAGTCTAGCCAAATAAAATATTCTTTTACATGGTTCCAATATTGAAAAGACATAATATAATAACTATTGAAACTAATTAGACTTAGTAAGTTGGACTCAAGCTAAACTTCTATCATGTGCAAGTCTTCATATCACGAACACCTGCATCACCAGTGTTATCACCTACTCATCATTACTTCCCTCGCCTACAGGATCAAAGCAGGGAAACCAATATTCTATTAGCTATAAAGTTTAATATGTAAGGGTAATACAATAGAATATATATATATATATATATATATATATATATATATAT
>LTAE01013347.1:0-12703 GCA_001647135.1 Pontederia paniculata
TATGAATTGATGAACGGTGTAGGTTTAGATGTCTTTAAACGATAACATAACTCAAGATAAGGATTTAAAATATGAAATGATTGTGATTGAATTTATGCATGAAGAGGAATGCCCCGACGAACTTGGAGAACAAACTTTAATCCTATAAGGGTTATTGGTATTCTCCCAATTGTTATCGAGAATAGGCTTTAATCCTATAAGGGTTATCGGTGTTCTGGGTTATTGAACAATGGCAGACTTTAATTCTATAAGGGTTATTGGTGTCCTTGGTTATTGATAGAGAGTAGACTTTAATCACTTGAGGGTTATTGGTGCTCTCTCTAAGTTTAATTGTTATTGATGGGTCTTGGGTTGACTCATGGCCTAGCTAGCCATATTGGTCCCGGATCGCTGTAATCTTCATGTACTAATAATTGATAATTGATTGATTGAAAATAATTGATAGAAAATGATCGGTTGAAATGATTGATTGAAATGAAGAAAGACAAAAGAATGGAATGACATTGGTAAATTATTAGTTGACAGAGAAATTATTAATCGTCTCAGATTATTGTTCCTTATTATGATCTTATTACATACGTCATTGCTTACGGGAGGTTTTATCTCCCATGCTGATTCAAATTTTGCAGGCAATAGAAACTGCTAGGTAGGGATGATGGCTGATGATGATGATGGAGTCTGTGATGGTCAACTTGCACATGACATATGATCCTTATTAATGTGTCACTGGTCCAGTTTGGAGTCTTCTATATAATAGAGAGGATGTTGAACTCTATCATTTAGTAATTTGTTATGGTGTATTGATGGATTGTTAGTCTTCTTTTGAAACTGATGTAATTGACTCATTAGTATTTTCAGATGTTTAGTTTTAAAAATATGGTGTTTATGTGATGTGACATTGGAGTTGACCAATCAAATGGTCAAATAAGAGGTAATGATATTGTGTGGTAGCGTCTCTGAAGTTATGATTTTGCCAGGTGGTAAGGTATAATTTTGAGAGCGTTACACATATGGTGCGGACGATCTAAATTTATCTTCTCTATTTATATGATTAATTAATTACTTCCTTTTAAGAAAGGTAGTTTGTTGCTTGTATCCGTTCTCCTATGAAGTTTATAATATTGTGCTGACAAATGACAATGTTATAATCTATGGCTTTTATTTATGTAAACGTCACCTAGTTGCGCGTTTGCTAACTTGATACATCCCACTTGTAACATGATATACCAAAAAGATGACTTTATTATTACCGGAAGGAAAAATTAAAATATGTCTCAAATGCGGTTATACAAGAGTTGACAAAAGAGCCTAAAAAGTGCATATTTTACGTACTTTTTTTTTATTTCGGTAGAGTACTTGTACTAATTTAATTCATGCACGATACTTGAATCTTATTCAAATATATGAACGAGCGATATAGAAAAGGACAGAACGCGTATGAAGAAAGGCATTAATTCTGGAAAATGACTCCTAGAATAATTTAACAGTATTATTTCGTAAGAAATGTTGGATGGCATAATTAAACTAGTTATAAAATTAGCTATCGCAAGCCAAAATAATCAGCGTGCAATTAATTAATTGGACCACAAATAATATTTGCATCTTCCTCTTTCTTATTAATTATTTAATTCATTAATTATATAAAGTCATTACACTAATTTCTCATTCGACGTCATGATTGGAGGATACCATTTTAACTTGTGATATTGAAGATTGACCTTGATGATGTATATATAAAATAATGCTCTATGATTGGTTGGTTGGTAGTCTCATCGTGTCGCCAACATAAACCTACTTGTGCGCCCTATTTGATCTCTTATAGCAACTTATCACAATTATGCAGAGGTGAATCGATCAACTCGACATCCAAGAGCCTGATGTGTTGTTCATGCATGCATATATGTCAAAATTTCTTCTTCTATTTGCTTGCTTAATAGATATAATTTGCATGTCATAATGGCCGGAAGTCCTGGCAATGCACGCAATTGCGAAACGGCTTCCGACGTCGATTAGTGTAGATTCAAGACGTCCACACAAAATGAGGATTACGTGCAATATATATATATATATATATATATATATAATATATATATATATTATCCAATAGTAATGACTCTGATCATAATAGATTTTAATGGATTTACAGAAGGTCAATAAAAAATATGAATCCACATCATCTACCCCTTGCAACACCTTCAGATATGGAGTTAATCGGACCAAGAACATAGAAAAAGACGAAAAAAAACACCTTCTGTAATTTTTTTTATATAATGGATTTTTTTATCTAAAAAATAAAAAAAACTATACTACTATACTGCTAGGCTTTTTAATATATGTGGGGCTAACAACTAAGAGTGATAATGGGTCGGGTTGGATTAGGTTTGAGGTAAAATTTGACCCACTCAAAAATAATAATATCAGGTAGGGTTAAATCGGGTTAAGACAAAAAAAAATTTAAAATTCGACTCAATCCAACCCAAAAAATTTCGGGTTGAATCGTATCGAGTTATCGAGTTGAACCATTAATTTTTTTGACATTATTATTTTTCATACATCTTATGAATAAAAAATATTATAAAATAAAATAAATAAAAATAAATGAAACTAATGATAAAAATATGGAAACTATTAAAATATAAGTAATTTTAGTATTAATTAATATTTTTTATTATATTGATATTATAATTTTGGATCATTTGGGTTGAGTTTTAATTTATCGAGTAATTAAATATTTAATCCGTTACTCGATCCGAAATTAATCGGGTTAGATCGGATTTGATTCGATTTAAGATAGTGATCCGACCCAATCCGACTAAAAAATAATCGGGTCAAGTCAAGTTGACCGAATTAATCGGATTAAAACACATGCTCACCCCTACCCACAACAAAGGAATAAATAAAAAAAATAGAAGAAACCCTGTTTGACTCAAACACGCGAAGAGTAATTATAAAAGATAGAGAGAGAGGAAGCTGTGAGTTGCGCAAGGAAAGAACAAGAAGAAAAAGAGATTTTTTTCAGCCGCACATCAACTGAGGAGAATAGAGAAGAATATAGAGGAGAGAGAAGAGAATTTTTTGGGTTTATTTTGGAGACGAGTTTTGATTCAGTTTTAATGAAACTTAGGCACTGATTCTCTCAGCTTTCTCATCAATCTCTGATATTTCGATGAGATTCTCCTGACTTCTATCCTGATTTTTGAAGAGATTATTCTGTAAGATCCAATATTAATTCTTGAGGCTTTTATTTTTGTATTCCTCTGCTGCGATCAGAGAAAAAACTTTGTATCCTATTTTTTCATAGTGTAATATTTGTTGCTCGCTCTCATGATTTTTTTCCTCACCTTGAGAGATTTTTCACTTAAATCTTATGTAACTCTAGTTTGATTTAATTCTCTTTATTATTGTCATCATCCTATTTAAATTTATGCATTAAGAAAAAGAAAATAATTTCGCAAATATCTATTCATCCTTTTCTCAACAGTGGTATCNTGATTTAATTCTCTTTATTATTGTCATCATCCTATTTAAATTTATGCATTAAGAAAAAGAAAATAATTTCGCAAATATCTATTCATCCTTTTCTCAACAGTGGTATCAGACCCGGGTTATTAAACTGCATAAATTTAATGGAGGATAATAATACCCCCAGCCAGATGCCTGTGCTGACAGGACTAAATTATTCTATTTGAAAACCTCGGATGAGAGACTATCTGAATAAAATTGTAGGACCTTTATGATCCAATCGAAGATGATACTACGAAATCCAAGGACATGGATGACACAAAGTGGCGAAGATTAAAGATCAAGATAGTTGTACAAATCCGACAATGGATCGACGATAAGGTATTTCATCATATTGCAAATATTGATGAGTCTGATCAAATATGAAAAAAATTATAAGAGATGTATAAGGGTAAATCACCGCAGAATAAGATATTGTTAATGAAGAAACTTGTTAACCTGAAATATAAAGATGATCATTCTGTTGTAGAACATCTAGGTAGCTTTCAGAAATTGATTAACAAGTTGACATCAGTAAAGATCATATTTGATGATGAGATCCAAGCATTAGTTAGACGGTGGTGCACTTTTAAAAGTTTGGACTAAGAAGAATGCTTCATACAAACATCTTAGAGTGTTTGGTTATACAACTTTTGTTCACATTCAAAAAGATGAGAGATCAAAACTTGATAGCAAGACAAAAGAGTGTATCTTCCTTGGGTATGAAGATGGAAAATTTGGCTACAGACTGTGGGATCATGTTGACAGAAAAGTTGCCAGAAGCAGAGATGTAGTATTCTTGGAACATCAGACAATAAAAATCTATCGAAAGATAAAGAGCCAACAATTGTTGATTATCTAGCTGAACCGAGTTCAGTTGAAGCACTAATGGAAGATGACACCGTTTCAGAAGTTGATCGACATTACAATAGAGATGATACTAATTCATATGCACCTTCGGATAGTCAAGCTGATAATGATGTCAAGCGACCTATTGAGCAAAATGCACCAGAGCCAGAGCCTCAAGTGAGAAGATCAATAAGAAAAAAAATAAAAATCAAAGCAGTATCCTCCAACTGAGTATGTGCTATTAACTAAAGGGGGAGAAACTGAATGTTATGAAGAAGTCTTGTCACAGAGTAGAAAACTGAGTGGATGAAAGTCATGCAGGAGGAGATGCAATCTCTACATGAGAATAACACATATAAACTGGTGAAGCTTCCTAAAGGCAAAAGAGCATTCAAGAACAAATGAGTATTTCGACTGAAAAGTGAAAAAAATAATCTACATCCAAGATACAAGGCAAAATTAGTTGTCAAGAGATTTAGTGAGAAGGAAAGAGTGGACTTTGATGAGATATTCTCTCCAGTGGTTAAGACGTCATCAATTCATGTAGTTCTTGGATTGTCTGCCAGTAGGAACTTGGAAGTTGAGCAACTTGATATCAAGACATTTTTTCTCTATGGTGACTTGGAAAAAAAAATTATATGGAGCAACAAGAAGAGTTCTAGGTGAAAGACAAGAAACATTTGACATATAAATTACAAAAAGCTTATATGGACTCAAACAAGCACCTCGTCAGTGGTACATGAAGTTTGAGTCATTCATGATGCAACAAGGGTATAATAAGATAAAATTATATCATTGTGTGTTCGTGAAATATTTTTCACATGATGATTTTATCATTCTGTTGCTATATGTTGATGACATGCTTATTATAAATCACGACAAAAGCAAGATTGACAAACTGAAATAGGAGTTGGGTCAATGCTTTTTCATGAAAGACCTAAGAGCAACAAAACACATTCTTGATATGAGGATCACTCGTGTTAGAGAGCAGCGCAAATATGATTATCCCAAGAGAAGTACATTGAGAAAGTCTTGTAGAGATTAAATATGAAGAATGTCAAAGTAGTTTCATTGCCACTTGCAAGTCACTTCAAGTTGAGTTCTAGACAGTGTCCTACAAGCAATGCTGAGAAACAGAAGATGAAGTATGTACCATACACATCTACAGTTGGTAGTTTGATGTATGCAATGGTTTGCATAAGGCCAGACATAGCATATGCAGTTGGTGTGGTCAGTCGATTCCTATCAAATCCTGGTAAAGAGCATCGAGATGCAGTTAAGTGGATTCTCATATATCTTCAAGGCACTTCTAAAGTTTGTTTATGTTTAGGTGACTCTGATCCAGTACTAGAGGGCTATACTGATGCTGACATGGCAGGTGATGTGGATAGTAGAAAGTCTTCTTCTAGTTACTTGATGATATTTGCAGGAGCAGCAGGCTCATGACAATCCAAGTTACAAAAGTGTGTTGCACTATCAACAACTAAGGCATAATACAATTACTGAAGCATGCAAGGAAGTTCTATGGATGAAGCAATTTCTGAAGGATTTAGGCCTGAAGCATAAGGAGTATTCTGTTCAGTATGATAATTAGAGTGCTATACATCTGAGTAAGCATTCTAGTTTTCATTCTAAGTCAGCATATTGATGTGCATTATCATTGGATTCGTGATGAGATAAAAAAGAAAAAAATATCTTCAGAAGATCCATACTAACAAGAATGTGTCATATATGATAACTAGGTCTCTATCTAAATAGAAGACTATGTTCTGCAGAAAATATGCATGTTTGTTGGAGCCCTCCGCATAATTAAGAAGGGAGAGTTTGTTACGCTTTTTAATATATGCGTGCCCCACAACAAAGGAATAAATAAAAAAAAAGAAAACATGTTTGACTCAAACACGTGAAGAGTAATTATAAAAGATAGAGAGAGGAAGCCGTGAGTTGCGCAAGCGAAGAAGAAGAAGAAAAAAAGGGATTTTTTTAGCCGTCTGCACATTGACCAAGGAGAGGAATAAAGAGGAGAGAGAAGAAGATTTTTTTTGTTTTGGATGCAAGTTTTAATCCATTTTTAACGAAACTTTAGGCACAAATTCTCTACAGCTTTGTCATCAATCTTTGGCATTTTGGTGAGATCCTTCTGACTTCTATCACAATTTTTGAAGAGATTATTCTGCAAGAACCAAGATTAATTCTTGAGGCTTTTATTTTTTTATTTCTTTGCTGAGATCAGAGAAAAAACTTTGTATCCTACTTTTTCTAGTGGAAGATTTGCTGCTTGCTCCCGTGATTTTTTTCTCTCACCTTGAGAGATTTTTCACGTAAATCGTGTTTGCCTTTGGTCGGATTTAATTCGATCTCTTTATTATTGTCATCACCTTATTTAAATTTATACATTAAGAAAAAAAAGATAATTTCACAAATATTTGTTCAGCCTTTTCCCAATGTATACCTTATTTGCTATTCATGCAACCTTCTATTACATAGAGAATTAACAACTTTTAAACATCTGGAAGCTTCTATCCAGAAGGTAACAGTTTGAGCAGCATAGCATCTTGTGTCACTTCACAACAACCATTGGATTCAACACTACCCTTCAAGTTGATGATTCAAACATGTTGATCAATCCCAAAGTCATGTTGTTGTCGGCCTAAGGCTTTAGTTAGAATATGCATTATGATGAGAATATATAGGGCGAGAGATCAACCAAGAATCAAAACAACGAATAAAAACGAGAAAGAAAGATTGACACACAGAATTTTAACGTGGTAAAACCCTCTTGATCAATGTGAACAAGAGAGAAACATCCACGGGCAAAGGAGGCCGCCACCAAAGAGTTTTCACTAAGTCAGAAGAAGAAAGTACATAATAAAATCCTAACGGCCCAAGCCCTCCGCTACCGCCACAGATTTCCTTTTTTTTTCTCTCAATTTTTTTTCAATTTTGAGTACAGGGTATAATATTTTCAAGGCACAATAACACACTACTTGTAACACACTACTTGTTCACTAATTGGCACACGAACAAGTTTAATGAATTCTTGCAATTGTCTTTCTTAAAAAATAACAATCAACTTTAATATGCTTGGTCCTCTTATGAGAAATACAATTATCTAAAATCTGAATGACTGTTTTGTTGTCATAATTTACTACATTTATTTTTTTGCTTCAACTTTTAGTTCATCAAATAATCTTCTTAACCAAACACTATCAGCAACTATAAGCACAATTCTCCAGTACTCCGCCTCTACAGATGAGCGAGGTAGTGTATTCTATTTTTTTCGACTTCCAAGATATTAGAAAACCTTCTAGTTTGATGTAGAATGCGGAGTTGACCTTATGGTAAATGGGCAAAAAGCCTAATCCGCATAATAGAAAGCCTACATTATCAAGTTAGATTCTGAAAAAATAGACCCTTTCTTGGAGCTTATTTTAGATATCTTACAACCTTTAGAGTTGCATCTAAACATACTATTTTGGTTTGTGCATGAATTATGACAAATGTCTAACACCATATATTACATCTGGTCTAGTCTAAGTGATATAGATGAGTCTTCCCACAAGTCGTTGAAAATCGCTAGCATCTTGGAGCAATTGATCTTGGTATTCATCCTTCTCAACAACTTTATCATATTCCATTATGGTTAATTTTACATTCTACTCTAGAGATGTCATGAATATCCTAGATAATGTCAAACCTAGATTAGAAAGTATATTTAAAACATGCTTCCTTTGATTCAAAACAATACCATTAGCATACTAGAGCACTTCCATTCCAAGAAAGTAACCCGATTCTCCTAAATATTTGATCTTGAAATTTGAATGAAAAATTCCCTTTATCTCTTGTATCAGTTCAGTAGAATTCCTTATGATTATGATGACTTCTACATAAACAAGTAGAACTACAAAGTAATTATCTTTTTCTTTTGTGAAGTGAGTGTAATCATGTCTACTCTAGATAAAGCCCGTAGAAATTAGAATATCAATAAATTTAATATTCTAGTGTCTTGAACCGGCCTGATTAAGTCCATAAAGTGTTCTGAGCAACTTAAACACTTTGCCTTTATACTCCGCCTGAAGTTGATAGTTAGGAGGAACATCCATGTAGACATCCTCATAAAGATCACCATTTAAAAAAGTATTGTTGGCATCCAAGTGCTATAAAGGAAGAGAAGGTTGGGCTGCAACAATAAAAAAAAAATGCTTGAATGGTAACTATTTTGGCAATCGAAGAGAAAATATTCTTATAATCTACTCCTTTCTTTTGCTTATAACCCTTAGCTACAAGCTTAGCCCTATACCTTTCCACATCATCATTGGCTTTGAACTTGATTTTGTATTACCCATTTGCATCGAATTGACTTGCAACGAGATGGTAGATCCATCACTTTCCAGGTGCCATTATCATTTGAGGAATCAATTTAGATTCCATAGCTTGTTGTTGTATAGGATCAGTACAATTTGGATGAACCTAAGGACTATTTTTTACAATGAAATACAAATAAAGAATAATAAAGCTTGAATATTTACGTATTTATGGAGGGCAGGGGAGAAAGGGGCTGCTGGAGGACTACAATATGTCATATTTGAGTAGAAGAGAACAATAGGGAATTCAAGAAGATATTTATTCACTTATTAGCATAAAAAAATATTGATTTATAAAGTAGGAAATGAAAACTTCAATAGAAGAACATAATGTTTTATTTATATGATGAAAAGGCACTTATGCACTACAACAACTTTAGTGCATTACTTTTCACAATACCATTGGGTTAATTCATCATCATGAAAGAGTCATTCAAGTCATAAGATTAAAAAGCATGTGTTCATGTAAATTTTCAGAAATACTTTTTTTTGCTAAAATCACACAATATAATTTGCCAAGCAATTAACAAAAACCTATATCACATCATGCATAAGTAATAGTGTGAATATAGAGTTCGTAAATGCAAAAGAAATTCAATACAAAATTGAATGTTTGAACTTCAGAAGCAAACTAATTATTGAGTCAATACAAAAGTAAAGTCATAGTTCTTCTCGTTGAAGTCTTTTTCTCTAACATTCAATTATGAGGTGCGAGCATGAGAAGACATTTGAGCATCCTACTCGATGCTCTATCCAATGCTCCTTCTTCGAGCTACAGATAAGTGTACATTTATCTTTTGTCTGCTATAATATCGGTCACAATGTCACCCACAACTTCTTTAATACAATTGAGTGTGAGCTTTGATCCTCTCAAGGATACAACCATACTCCAACCAATATTATATGTTTGCCAATGTCACAATATTTAAGCATGAAGGTAGATATTTCTCTTTGTTTCGCCAATATCTTCCTAAATGGTAGCATTAAGACATGGTTGGATTCATGACAATTGTCAAACTTCTATATCACCTTTTCATTAAAATTATAACATTCCAAACCCACTAGATATTGTCCACTTTTTGGTGCGAATAGCCTCCCCTCCCCTCCCCACCCCACAACCCCACCCAACCGCTCGATTTTTCAAATTTTATGATATCTCTCTTATGTCTTGTACATGTGGGATTTACCTGGGTGCAACATTTGCAACCTCTTCCGGCCTTTGGGACTTCATAATTGAGATTTTTTCTATTATGAATAAAAGAACCTATAGTGATTATGATATCATATTGTAATATTGTTGCTCAATTAAAGGTATTGTATGTTTTATGCACATTAGCCCTCACGATTTCTCAAAGTGCATATAGAAGGATCAATGATATTTTCACATAAATACTCACATCTCTCTTATGCCTTGTCTACCTGGAATTTACCCTAGTGGCACAATTCTTTTTTCACTATAGTCAAAAGACAAAGAACAATTGTGCCTGTATGTAAATATGTCTTTGATATTTTGGGAATGCATTTGAAATAACCATGTGGGGAAATGTGCTTCTAAAGGGGCATTATATTTGGTAAGGTGAGGATGGTGCAATATGGTATCAAAGCTATTCTATGTCCTTTATGGCGTGACAAATTAAGACATCAAGTCCCTAAGGGGGATAAAATTTTGATGTTTAGTCAATTCCACACATAACAAAGATGTTCAGTAGATATGTGAACATGTTTTTGATCTCTTGAAATGCATTTTGGAACATCATGATGGACTACATGCACTCAAAGCTGATAATATCTGTAGTGGGATCGAGATATTACAACAATTCTCCTAAAAACTAAGGAAAAATGCAATAATTATAAATTAATTAAATTATTATTAGCTATGAAAAGTAGTTACAATCATGTGTCATACAATTTCTTAATAATTCATTAACGCTAACATTAAACTAACATAAAATTGTTTCACAAAATTAAGATCAAAGCATATTAAATTTAACTAACTAAAATATATTTAATTATACAAAATATAAGATAAATGAAAGCAAACAATACAATTTTAGGAGGACAAAGACTTGAAGGTGAGGTAGGGGACAATGGTGACTTAGAGGGGGAAGAGCCAACTAGAGGTGGATCTTAAGGCATTGTTGGAGCCAGAGCTTAGAGATAAGGTTATAGAAAGGAAGAAGGAGGAAACGACTCAAAGGAGGTGAAAATGACTAAAGAAGGAGCTCCAATGCATTACTTCGGGAGTAAAAGTTGGTGGTGGGCCATGATGACACTCTTAGAGGTGACAAGTATGACAACCCCGGTTCAAACCTTGGTTTGATCCGTAAGCCGTACTTATTATGATCGATCAAATACAATATAGCGGAAGCGTGTCATAATTCATTTGATATATCACAATGTATCCATAACACATGTAATATATATATTAATCTTAGAGCAAATTCACACTATTTCATATTTGTACATTATACAATATTTTCTTTTTACATATAACATCCTTATACAAAAAAAACTATACATCATGAGGAGACATACATCCTCACAGAATGACCAAAGTAGAGACCTAGGTCTCGTCTATACCTCGTAGAAAAGTGCTTCAATCCCTACAGAGGATCTACAAGCACGTCCACAACACTGGTCTACTGATATGAAAAGTGTTGAAAACCACATTATGAGCAAACCACAACTCAGTAAATAGAAAACTCATAGTCTATATATTACCATCTAGTCATTTAGAACAACCCATATAAACATATATCATATCAAATATCATATGTATCATTTCATAAGATAAATTGAAACATGTACCAACACGAACGTATCACATCTCCTTAGAATATCATATCACAATCATATCATATATTCATATCATATGAAGTAGCATGTTATGCACTTATGCAATTATGTATGCAACATGTCATATCGCCAACTGACCAGAGGTATCATATAATCCCTTAGGGTATCATATCATCCCTACCGAGGAAACTTATTATCCCTTAGGATATCATATCATCCCTTTCAGAGAATTTCATATCGTCCCTAAAGAAAATATATCATCCCGGCAGAGAAAAATGCAATTGCATGAATAAAAATGCAAATGCATGATCATTTCACATGTCTATATAATCATAAAACATATCACGTGTGATAGAATTAACGATTCATTCATTTGATGAATCCATATACAACTTTTTTCAAAGCATTTGCAATTCATATAATAATACAATTGCATCACTAAGGATTTCATTTCATAGACTTCACAACATCAATTTGGTATCAACTTTGCACTTGATAGATTGAGTGAAGTCAGTTATGAAATTCATAACAATTAGAAAACACAATATATTTACATACTAAAAATTTTACCAAAAACTAGACTCTTATAAGAGTTATCCATATAAATATCTTCTTCTAAATTATTCTGTAATGATCATATAAAATTCAACTAAATAACACTGCTCTGGTACATCTTTGTGTTCTAGCAGACTGAGTGATGTTGAATATAAAATTCATAACTCATGAAATAGCTACTAAATTAAACTATTTTAATTTTAAATGAAACTATACTTCCAGAGGGTGAAATCATATAAAAATCAAACCTATCTAGGGAGGTCTCAGAAAATTCAGAGATTTGCCTATGTTCTATTTTATCTCAGAGTCCTGACAGACTGTGTGATATACAATGTAATAATTATAGCTTGCGATTCACATAGCTTATAATTGTAATTCTAATTGGATCTGAAAGTAGACTTCCATTAGCATGTGATATAAAATTGTGATGAACTCGTTATATGAATACTATTTATTGCATAATTTAAAATTTAGACAACCATTTCAAAAAACAACAAGAGTGGGTCCTAATCATTTACTCATAACTTCTAATATACATTTCAGAATTATTCAATTCCAAAGCCTATGGAAAGAAGACTCCAAGGTATATAACAAAATAAGTTTTATAATTTTTGAAGGAGAAAAATGTATCAAACAAT
>LTAE01013351.1:0-12700 GCA_001647135.1 Pontederia paniculata
CAATGCATCGAGCGACAAGTTCCAAGTGGGTGAATTTGTCCGAGTGAAGCTGCCTCGCCAAGGCGACAACTTCCCTGGACAACGATGCCGCTTCCAAGGCCCACTCCGCATCGTGAAGAAGGTGGGCAAAGCGGCATTCAAGTTGGAGCTTCCCCGAAGTCTTCAACAACACCCCGTCTTTCATTGGGGACTACTCAGAAGATGCCATGGAGTTGAAGCAAACTCCCAACGCACCAAGCCGAAGAAGTCAACGCTCAGCAAGTCTCTAGAAGCTGACGCCGAAAGGATCCTGATGGACGAAGAGTCGAAGCGTGAAGTTCAGACTGAAGATGAAGATGTTGGACAACCCGGATCAACGGCACCAGGGATGCTGCCGACTTGGGTGGGGGAGAATGTCACGGGTCTTCTCTATGGCCCGTTGAAACATCGACGCTCAGCAGCGTCGCACCACGCCCAGGCCATGCGTCAATGCACAACGCTCCGCGCAGCTTTCTCGCGTGTCGCTTCACATTCACTGCCAAGCGCCCGTCTTGACGCCCCGTGCAAGACATCAAGCACGACGCCGCTCCGCAACCCCGTCGTGTCCCAAGACTTCCGCTGCTCACAAACTCAAGACCCGCTCATTCAGGCTTGTCTAGGCGCTCCGCTCGCCTAGACGTCGCACGGGGGTCGTGTCCGCACAAACGCCCCGTGACATAGGTGCAACACAATCATGGGAATGTGAAATCTATATTTCTGACCATGATTACAAGTTTTCTTCTCTCACCATTTTGGAGGTTAATGGTAATGATGAAAAGGAAGAGAACATTTCTCAACAAAAGGTTGACCAATTGCTAATTGATCCATTCACAGAATTTGTGGAAATATCATTACATTTTTTTTGGATAATTTAACACCATCACTTTGATGCTTAAAAGGATCTATCAAAGGAATATTTATGTGTTAATGAAAATTGTAAAAAAAAAATCAGAGAATGAGCCGAAAGAGTTTAACAATTTTGGTTCAACTGATTGGATTGTATGGTCCAACCGGTTACTAATATACATACATATATAGCGTTAACATTGTTAATATTTTTTCATATCTCATATGTTCCATAGTTATGTTTGGTCTCAATAATCAATGCTTGTGGTTATCATTAATACTCTATAGGTGTCCAGGTCAACCTTGAAGTCAATCATTAATGCTTGTGACAATCATAATTACGAGTTTAGTCCCTAGATCAAATGCTAGTTAAATAAAAAAACAAAAAAAAAAGAGGAAGACAAAGAGGCATAAGATTTTGGAAACATAGATGCATTGATTTTAAGATTTTTCAAATTTAAATTTGTTTTCTGAGTTTTGGTCAATGAACCGGTCGGTTCACATTAGTACCGATTGTTATTGGTCCAAACTAGTTCGATTCCCAATATGATTTTGGAGCTCTTTACAAACTGCTTTGAGGCTTGATCGATAATCATATCGATAAGATTGTCGGTCCAGGCTTATCCTAACAACATTAATGTTATTTGGTTTAGGTTCTACTCACAATTTTATTTTTGAAAATTTGGTTGATGAGCTCTAATTGCCCATGAAACAAATATCCATATTTGATGTGCAAATTAGCAACAATCATTTTATCAAATGCAATCATTTATGTTGAAAAATCATAGTGTGTTTTCAAGCCTAAAACTTATAGAGGATTTATTTCTTTTTTCGTTGGAGGAATTGATCTTGTGCTGGGTATCAAATGACTAACTTTCCTAGACATAGTAACAAACAACTGAAATAGGAAGTTTCTAATCTTACATCTAAATAGAAAGCGATACAAATTGCAAGGTGTTTCTAACAACACGACAATAAAATTTGGTTCCCAATCTTTGTTTAAATAAGATATTTCAACATTTTCGTAGCTTTCACCTTGAGGTTATAACATCTTTCCATGGGGGATGCTTAATAGAGTTCAACGTCCTCTATTATGAATTCGACACTTAGATAGTAGATTCAAAAAAATAAGTCATTAATTTTCTCAATTATAACTACCTAGTCAGACTTGTCGTTTCCCTAAAATTGAATATATTATGTCACTTATTAGTCATAACCTCTCTACTCCATTTTTTTCAATTATTCGTTAGTTACTTTGACTCAAATTTCTTTCTTAAATATGTGTCTATAGTATTTATTTAGTGATATGTTCTAATTGTAATGAGAATTTTGTCTCACCTTTATGATTTCCGTCTTAATATGATATATTTCAATTTGTCATTCTCATTTTCATTATTTGTATACTTTCGACCTAGTTCTATCTCAAAATCACATTTAATGATATGAGAATTGTGCGGCAATGCCAAGGTTGTAACGCATCCAAAAACTTGCTCCATATGCTTATTCGGATGACCTTTGAGACGTTACACTTGCTTAATCTCACAATCTTTGACTTGACTTTTGACTCTTTTTTATCAACATCTTGCACACTTGTGCAAAAATTAAAAAAAAACTAAAACTTTATATTGTGAAAGACTTGATCATAGAAATGAGGATTAGAGTATATTAAATAAATATTTTTTTACAACTCGATTACTTAACATCTAATTAGACCTAGTTCAAATCATGCGCAATCATCTAGTGTCATCATGAATATCATTGTCCATGCCACCACCATCATCATCACTTAGCCTATATACCTTTAGGACTCAGATGCAAGGAAGGATGACCTCTTGTGAGCTAATGCTCAATAAGATGAAATAAAATAAATAAAATAAATAAAATAAGTATGCTATGAAAATAACTATAATCATGCCTATAAGATCTCTGCATATAAAATATATAGTAATAACATAAACAATTATAATCAGACATAAGCAATCACATATTTTCTTTGCATCCATCATCTTATTCTTTTAACTTTGTACCTTTCTTTTTTAAAAAATAATATTTGTTATGTTTGATCTTTCATTTGTTTTTCTTTCTTTCATCTTTCATTTTTTCATTCATTCTTTTGTTTTTTCTTAGAAATTATCATTTAACTTCTTTCATATTATATCTTGTAAAGAGCTCTTCAGCTTTTAAGTGAACATTATGGCACTTTCATGTATCTTCGTTAGTGGTTGTACATTATCACAACGACCTTATATGATGGAGGGACGTTCGTATATGGTGGAAGTCTAGAGTTGGTTGTAGAGGGTGGAGAGACTTGTACAACAAAAATAATGACTAACTATTTGCCTTCACCGTCATAGAATTTCACTGTTTTGCCTTCAGCTACACCTTTTGTCCCTTTAACTTTCATTCTTTGCTCTCTTTGACAATCACTACTCATGAAGACCCCCAACTTTCATTTTTTATCTTATCTCTTTTAACTTTTTTTTATCTTTTCTTAAGGCTTTTAATCTTTCTTTAAATCTTTCTTTATTTAAGCATATCATACATCAACATAATCATACAAAAAATTATTTAAAACTCGACTCTTGGAAAACGAACCCACATTGGGAATTTGTGTGGTTCATTTTTTATTATTCTGCGTTTCATAGAGAAATGATCTGTCTCAGGGAGCGACACTGGGCATTTTCAAAAATGCATGGTGTGTATATCTTCCTTGTTGCACGCGGTCTATTTCTGATTCGAATGTTGTCCATTTCTGTTGATGTGTGTTCTTTCCTCCGATGGTCGAAGCGGTTCGAGTTTGACAAGGCGCAATTCGAGTTTGATGAGGTGCAACTCTCATTGGGTTGTGATGCGGCCCGTGTCGAATTTCTACATGGTCTGTTTTGGTTGTCGACCAATAATATTTTTAGGACATTCTATTTTCGAACACGGTTCGACTCGATGATGGATCATCGTCATTTCATGTTCAGCACGACCTCGTATAGTAGAACATGATTCGAATTGGGATTTTACATGAGCCACCGCAAAGACATGGTTTGTGTCCAAAAGTGACATGGCTCGTGTCGGCGTCGGGTTTTCTTCCAGGTAGATTGACATAGCCCGCATCGAGGTGACGCGGTCGATAGGTATTGTGTTTGATCATCACGTACATCGTCTACGATTAGGGTTTTCATCATTTGCTTTGGCCGACCAACGCGGCCCGCGTCTTTGACAATGTGATCCGTGTCTATATGGTTTGCTTCACAGCCGACCAATGTGGGCAATGTCGAGGGTCGACACGGTTCACGGTCGACGCTTGCCTTCAACTTTAGGGATAAATATGATTTGTAGGGGTCGTTTGGATTGAGATTAAAATTTTAGGGAATATGTACAAGAATATAATACAATGAGATTATATGTGAACATATTCCAAAAAATTAAATTATCTTTATCATATAAGTGTTTGGATTGGAATAACTATAAAAAATACTATGTCTTGGAAAATAAATAATGTTAAAATAATCTTAATTATATTTATTAACACAAATGTTTTTCAGTAATAAATATAAAAATTATTTCATCGCATCTATAATGCCATATAAATAATTATTAAAATATAGTAGTTAACTATAATATATAATTAATTAATTAACAAATATTATTATATAATATAATATTTTTGTACGCCATCAATTTCTAGAATAAAAAAATATTCAATCACAAATAATTAAGTAATAGGCATTATGTCAATAACTATAATATTTATGATGAAGAAGATAGAAATAAAATAAAAAAGGAAACGAATATTTCTTTAAGAGAAAAATATTCCTAAGTTCCTAAGAAATAAACTTAATCCATTTTATGGATTATAAAGGGTGGTTTCATGGATTTCAAGATGGTTTTATACAATCGAGATGTTGAATGAGTTATTCTTAATACAGGGGTGTTTGGTTATTATATTGAAATAACTCTGTGTTTTTGCAGTTAAACTCATTCAAGACGGCACCTTAGGGTTTAGAAACTTGATTAAATATCTATAGCAATCCTAATTATCACGATTTCTATCATTAACGATCAATAAACCTTACATAATATAGAGAAATTTTGATCTTTCCCAATATCATAAATAAAATATTAAAAATAACTTGAAAGATAATCTTAAATCTCCTACCAATCCTAAGAATTTTCTTATGTACAATTTTGACATTCATAAAACTTTTTCTGGTTCTTCGTAATAATATTAGTTTTTTCTATGTTCTTCCTTTGTGTGGTCCTCCTCTGTTGCTCCTCCTTAGTGATGGACCTCGTGCCGGGCCAGCCGGCCCGACACGAGCATCGGCACGCCCAGAAGGCATGCCGGCCCGACCCGATACGGGCACGGCCCGAGCCCAGCCCATTCAAATTTTGGGCCCGGCACGGGGCCCAGTAGCACGTGCCCGTCCGAGACGGCACGACTAGCCTGTTTTTTTAATTTCCGGCCCGGCCCGCTTGAACAACAAGATGATAGCAAAATATATATAAAATATTGAAGGAGTTGGGAGTTGAACACTGGACCTCATAATATGAATAAAAATCACTTACACTAGAGCAATGAGATAATTGTGTTACTTTCTCAACATTTCTTGTATTTATTGACTGCAGTTACTATTATATGCGAATATATATACTTTCAACTTGAGGGCCACCCATATATATATATATATATATATATATGATTTTCAACGGTAATATAAGTTTTCTTTTATAATAAAAAATAAAAATTATTAATTTGTAAGGTGACAATGAAGACGTCAAAGCCATCCGTAGATGTACTTCCACCGTCATATGTTATATAATATTATATCACTATATATAATAATTATAATGTACTAAAATTAATATAATATAATAATATATGAGTATAATACTAGTATATAATTATATAATAACTATATAGTTATAAGCTATAACACTATAAACATAAGTAATAAGTTATATAAAAAGAACTATAATGATTATAGGTTATATTTTATAACTTATCAATATTTTATGTGAAAACTAATAAATAACAAATTATAAACTATAATATCATAGACTTATAAATTTATAATTTTACTCTTATGTAGATTATAAATTTAATAATTTATATACTTAATTATGTATGTATTTATAGTTCGCTCTTATATCTTAATAGATTAAAATTTAAAGATGATTAAGATATTAATTTTAAAAATAAAGAAAAAAACGACGATCCGTTCGGCACGACCCGGGCCGGCACGGCCGACACGACCGAAATCGTGTTGAGCCGGGCCAGACCAACGAAGTAGTGTTTTTGGCACGGCACTACACGACACGACACTATAGCAGTACGACACGGGCACGGTCAACCATGGTTTGACCAGCACGAGCAGGACATGAGTACGCACGAAAGTCCATTTGTGCTCCTCCTACGAACATCCCCTTGGTACGAGGCCAATAAAGAGAAGAACAAAAGATAAAAGATATATTTATCTAACTTTAGGACTCGAGGAAAGAAGGGAGAGAGATGGTTTTTTTATGGGAGGAGGAAAGATAGTGAGGGTTGATGATTTTCTTCTTAGAAATTGAATTAGAATCAACTTTAAATTTTAAATCTGATTTAAACTTTAAATTCATATTTCAACTAATCTCATTTAATTTTTGGGTGAAATACGCATTCCTTCTTTTTTTTCCCTTTTATGGGATGTTACATAAGCACTTTCACCTCATGCATTCTTTAGTTTTTTTTTATTTTCTTTAAGAGAAAAATAAGTTAGGTTCTTTGTTTGAAAAAGAAATAAGTTAGGTTCTTGCAGTCTACATTCTACAATTAATTCCATATTTTTTTTCTTTTGCATTTCTAAGCAGTACATGAAAAAAATGATACAAATTGGATCCTAACATTATCATTCCAATGAATCACAATGCTGTGATTTCTTTGAATTTATTTTTCTTCACCGGGTGTCATCCAAACCCCAAATAGTTGGAATCCCTTCTCTCTCTTATCTTCCTCCATCAACTCGCATGATTCCGGCGACGACGCCACGCCATCCAAGAATACCTCCTCCTCCTCAACCTCCTGCTCCATCTCAGCGATCCCACACTTCTGTTCATCGAACTGAGCAGCGCTCCCGCGATTGCTGCGGCGCTGAATCGTATCGATCAGCCAATACGTTTGCCAGGATCCCTCGGTGATCTCCTTGTAGCGGTAGAACACCACCGCGTCCCCCGCCCGGAGCCTCTTCTCCCTGACGAAGTTGTTCCAGCCGCGCGTGAACACGTAGCTTTGGCTGCTCTTCCAGAAGCAGTATCGGAACCGCCACCTCCTGCTGTCGCGGTCCACGAACTCAAGCACCGTCTCGTCCGTCGTCGTCGACGTCGAGTCCACATGCGGGAAGCACTCCGTGGCGTGTTTCTTCGGTATCACCAGCCGGTTCAGCTTCCCGACGTCGCTCGGCGTGAGCTCCTTGGCGAACTGCTCGAGGCGCCGGGCGTGTCTGCCGCCTGGTGCGTCAATGTTTTTGATGGCGTCGTCGACGGAGGTCCAAGACGGGTGCGTGAACCGTGGGTACTCAGGGAACTGTGACTGGCAGGGCGCGTTCCGGATCATGTCCAGCATGGAGTCGGTGCCCGAACGGCGCAGGAAGTTTTGCTCGTCGGTGGTCATGAGATTGTCGACCACGAAGTTGCTGCGGGCCTTGACGACCTCACGGTCAGAGTTGGACGTGCCGAGCCGGGCGCCATGGTGGGTCGTGTAGGCCTTCGATCCCCAGCCGCCATTCTGCTGTCGGGCCACGCCGCTGTAGCTGATGTGCACGCCTGTGTCACTCCGGCCATGCGTATTCGTATCTGTCGTCGTCGTCGTCAGGAATCCATTAACGAGATCGACGCCTCCAGCAATCGCACTGCAAACTGAAAGGTCCTGGCCATGCAACCTTGTTAGCATGATGGTGGAAGTACCAATTAAGGACAGGTTNTCTCTCTCTCTCTCTCTCTCTCTCTCTCTCTCTCTCTCTCTCTCTCTCTCTGCTTAGATTGTTCACAGCAATCAGATCCTTCGTTTGTACTCTGTTCTAACTGTCCCAGTTCGGTCATGAAGTTTGTCAATTTAGTTAACAATGCTAAAATTGTGTAACCATTGGCATAACTAGTTAACTGGCAAGCACATGAGCTCCTTGCACAATTTGAACAGGAAAATATCATTATGCTTTTACTCGACTCTGAATTCAAACTCTGGTTTAGTAATTTGGACATGGGATCAATGGCTTAACATAAATTTTAAATGTGTGCACTGCAACATGTATCTTTTTTTCCAATAATTAATAATGCTAACAAAAGTAAGAGTATGGAGAACAGAGCGGAAAAAGAAATTTATAAACAAGATAAACTAATTCTCCGCAAAAGAATAATTTCTGAAACTACTCAGAGCAAAACTCTGATCCTTGTCTGTCATTGTGTTGCATGAATGGTATCTTCAAATGGATCAAGGGAACGTGAAGGAACCGCCGATGTCGGAGTTGGCCGACGGCGGCCTGATAGCCACCCACAACAGAGAGATGGTAATGGAGATGAGGCCCGACCAGACGTAGACGATGCTCGGCGTCCTCCCCCTCCTCCCCATGAGCCCCTTGGCGAACGGGTACATGTGAACCAGCACCCAGAAGCTAAAGAACACTCCGCCTAGCAGCTTGCTCCACTGTGGAATCACGCTGTATATGGTCCTGCTGAACCCAATGGCAATGGCTATCGCGTTCACCATCATGATGGTGATCGGCGGTATCATCAGCGATGTCCACTTCACGATGTACAGGTCCGCGAACTCGTCGTCGACGTCATCGCCGGCGGACTTGGAAGTGAGCGTGAAGGAGATCTCCACGCCGGCGATGACCTTAAGCAGGCCCTGCAGCACGGCCGCGAGGTGGGCGCTAGTGCCACCGATGAGCCAGAACTGCTCGTTTCGCCACCATTCTTCGAGGTCGATGCCTGACCACTTGATCTCGAGGAAAGCGAGCATGCACATCGTCAAAGTGATGATGAGCAGGTACAGGAGGAAGGTAACGTTAAGGGTCTGCACGATGAACTGGCCGGAGATGAGCGAGAGCGCCGGAAGGAAGCAGTACACGATGAGGAAAACGGAGGTGAACGGGTAAATCCCGACATTGAGGTACGCGACCCGCTGGAGCATCTTCATCTTTGGGCTGGCGAACAAGGCGTTGTTGCGGGAGAAGAAGATCTCAACGGAGCCGGTCGCCCACCGCAGCACCTGGTGAAGACGGTCCGTGAGGTTGATGGGCGCCGTGCCCCGAAACGCGTCTCGCTTGGTCACGCAGTAGACTGACCTCCACCCTCTGTTGTGCATTCTGTAGCCAGTGACCACGTCCTCAGTCACGGAGCCATAGATCCATCCGACGCGCCGCCCCCACTCTGTCTTCTCTTCGTACCAGCACGAGATGACGCTGATGGCCTCGGCGACCATGGAGGCGTCGAGGGCGTCGCGGGGCACGATGAGGGCGCCTGGCGGGCGGCCGTTCTTTACCGCCGGGTGGTCAGCGAGAGGGCGACCTTGGAACTCCGCCACGGGTATGGAATCGATCAAGAAGCTCGAGTTGCCAAATTTCTTCGGAAATGTCGACATGTTCATTTCTTCCTCCTCCTCATCGCCCATGCGCAGCCCTCGCGCCTCCTCGGGGTTCACCGAAGCACGTTGGCGCCGCTTCCGCGGAAAGCAGCAGCTGCAGAACCCGTCATTGTGCTCTTTGGAGCGCGGCGGATCAAAGCCATAGAGCGCGATGCGACGGAACAAGCAACCAGTTCCCACGTAAACTGGGCCTTGGAGGCCGTCGAGCGCGCGCATGTTCACGTCGAAGAAGACAGTGTTGTGATTGGCGTACCGGTCGGAGGGGTCGATGCCCTCGAACCGCTGTGGGAACTGAACGTAGCAGAGACGATCGCCGCCGCGGTCCATCATGAAGCACATGCCCTCGCGGAGGGCCTGGGAGTTGTAGACGTAGTGGTCACAGTCGAGGTTGAGGATGAATGGGCCATTGGACATGATGGCGGAGGCGCGGACCAGGGCGTTCATGGCGCCGGCCTTCTTATTGTGGTCGTAGCCCGGGCGCTTCTCACGGGAGACGTAGACCAACATCGGCAGGCGGACGTCGACCTCACTGAAGTCGAACGGTGCCTTCTCGTCGTTGTCCCCGTACATGGGTACATTACGAGGAGGCTTCAGCATCACCTGAAACATAAGCATACAAGCTGCCATGAGCAATCTGTCTGAACCTTCTCTCTTCCTGTCTGCACTACTTGCTACACGTACGAAGTTACCTGTATTATGCCCGCATGATCACCTCTCGTGTGCTCTGCCGAGGGGTTGATCCAGGTGCCTGGCCAATGCGTGCCATCAGCCATCCATGTCGCCTTCGGAATCTTCACAGGCTCCATCGGGTCGTCGCCGATCTTCTCACGTTGCAGGTTCATGGCATTGATCTCCTCGCGTGCGTGGAACGCGTCCGAGCGCCTGCGGATCGCGTCCGGCAACCCGTTGATCCTGACTTTGAACTCGTCGTACTCCCTCTTCACCCGCCGGCGGTCCTTGACGAAGTCCTGGCGCACCTTGTTCTTGTAAGGGTCCCTCTTGAGACTAAAGTAGCTATCGGGGTTCCGGGGCTCGATGTTGTGCTTGCGGCAGAAAGGAATCCACAAGTTAGCGAAGCTGGCGGCTTCGGCCATGGCCTCGAACGTGAGGAGCGCGCCACCGTCGTCGGAGACGTAGCAGGAGAGCTTCTCGACGGGGTAGTCGGCCGCGAGAATGGAGAGGATCGTGTTCGCCGTGACCAGCACGGGTTCCTTCTCCGGATCAGCAGTGGAGACGAAGATGTCCATGCCGGGGAGATCAGAGCGTCCGGTCGGATTGTAAGGCGTCGGCGTCTCAAACTTCTCTTTAAGGATGGACAAATCAGTCGCCCGGTTGATGGGGCAGAGCTTAGGGAGCTGGTCGAGGAGCCATGAGAAGCCGAACCATATCTCGCAGACGACGGACATCCCCCACAGCCATATGGCGTCGGGGTTCTTGTGCATGATCCGCCATGAAAGATACAGGACAAGTACCACCAGGCGAACCAGGATGAGGAGCCTATCAGAGAATTAACACAGGAGGACAAGTTAATAAGGGGAAAAAATGCAGGAGCTTATATTAAATGCAAATAGGAAAACTCAAATTAATCGAATTTTATGATCAATCTAGATTAAAATCTCGTGAACAATACAATACGTATAATTATTAATGTTGCATGAGTTAAAAAATTGATATTACTTTTCAAATACTAAAATGACAACTGAAAAAAAATTCTACTTTATATTCTTTATTGAATAATTAATCTTTCTATGTAATATATTTGAGAATATATTAATGATTAACTAGTTACACAAAAGTTAAACCACTTTTTTTTTCTTTTATCTCATTAATAATGCCTTATGTTATATTTTTTTAAAAAAAATAATTTGTCGGTCAAGCAAGAAGCAGGCGCAAATATTCAATTTTGACCTAAAAAATTATTCGTCTCATACAAGTGTAAAGCTCTGAAACTTAAACAGTTATGCATTTTTTTCTATTTTATATTATGAGTCTACATATAAATTCTATGATATTTGAATTATTCTCTATCTTATAATATATATTGTTTTCTTTTTTATCAAAAAGAGAATGTAACACAACTAAAGATGAATGTCATTAAATTTTTTATTTCATATATGTTGGTTCTTCTTTCTTGTCAATTTCTAGTAACATCTTTATTATTTTAGCTACAGATAATAGTCTTTATAATATCACATTTAATAATTTTCTTTACAAAATATTGTGAAGTTAAATATGAGAAAATTGAAAAGTTGGGTTTTTTCAATAAAAAAGTAAATTAGATTTATAATAAAAATTCTAAGTGGGTGATTTGTTATCCAACAAATAAAAATTTCGATCATACTTGCAACCAATCATAAAAGTTAGTGTCTCTTCGTAATTTTAACTAAAATAAATAGATTAAGATGTTGCCAAAGGCTTTTTTTTCCTTTTGACCAAAAATCTAAAGTTAATTACTTACGTTCAATTACTAGATATGAAGGGATTATACTAGTTAGATCTTTTAACGGAGGGAGGCAGGAAGATTGATCGCCGCACTCTCAAATCATCAAAAGTGTACAACTACAAATTCAACAAAGTATAATTTTTTTATACTCATCGATTTTCAAACATTATTAATATTTAATTATTTTGATATTTATATATAAATTCTGAATAAAATGATTTTTTAGAATTCAACCTCGGATAGTCTATCTTCTCATAACTTTATTAACTGTCAATCATTATTAGTTCAAGAATAATTTTAAAGTCTACTCTCATTACCATGTAGTAGCGTGTTTTCGGTGAGTCAATTTGTTCTTCAATTTTTTTTTATAAATTTAGGTACAACTAATATTGATGTCTTTTGACAGGGTTCCTCCTCTACATGATTCATATTTTTCTTTTCCTGTATTCTTTCGTCAGAAATTGACATTCCCAAACCAGCTAACGAATGAGATGAAATTGAAAACTACCTACAGCTTCATAGTTCATACTTAATAAAGACTTATTTAATTCACTTATTATATGTTTTGTATTAGGCATTGTCTCCTTTGTGACACCGAAAAAATTGACATTAATCTCAAAACGTGATAAAAATAATCTCACGATCTAACATTTGTTCAAAACCTGTGTCACTAGATTTTGTTTGGCACGATTAAAGATTTTTACTTGAGGGTTAACTATTATTATTATTATTATTATTATTATTATTATTATTATTATTATTATTATTATTATTATTAT